>JAJOZX010010104.1:10000-145939 GCA_023014485.1 Bathynomus jamesi
TTAATTTCAGATTCTTAAATATGCCGCTATGCGAATGTCATTTGTTTTTTGTCCAAGCGACATCTGGTGGCAACTTTGTTCAACACCGACTGTTTATGTTTCTGTTAGTTGGGTGACTTGCGTCATGCGTGGGCTCATGGAAGGTGTAGTTGCTGTGGAATTTAGGCTCGTAAAAAGTGTAATTTTACTGTGCAATTATGTTAAAAGTGTTCTATTAATATATTATTATATATAGGCATAAAATATAGCCTATAGGTCCGTATTCATAATAAATTAATTCTAAACATATTTATTTACAGATTGAATTTTTTAATAATGAGTGCAATTTTACAACTTCAACAGGCTCCCAAGGAACCAAATATTCTAGGTTGTCACCAGAACAGTATTCAATATATTTAGATAACAATGTTGGTAATAAGGATCAATCTGTGCTATTGAACGGAAAATATTTTCAAATTGTCGAAAAAACTGGAAACAGTATCAAAGTTATTTGTAGGCAGTGTAAGGGTGTCAGGAAATGATTGCTCCCCCCCTGTACAGAAGAAACTGAAAGGAATAGAAAAAAACAGACAAAACCACGCGAAAGAGCGTTTAATTTTGAATAAAAAACACTTGTTTTAATATCGGGTGTTGCCCCCATTTGCAGCTCTGACGGCCATTAATCGACGGGGGTATGATCCCAGAAGTGTCTCAAAGAGATCGGTATCATGACTCATTTCTTCAAGGACTTCGTTGATCTTTGCAGTCATAATTTTTGTTGAATACCGATTCTGAATGGGTTGTTCCAGCATTAAGGACTCCACCCGATCCTTCATGATGGATCCGACATGTTCACAGACATTAAGATCGGGAGAATTGCCAGGCCATTCATTATTTCCGAAAAAAATCAATGTTATTGTCCTTAAGCAGTTGTTGAGTCGCAAGTGCTTTCATACAGGGGGCTTTGTCGTGAAGAAAGGTTGCCTGTTCAACATCCAAAACACACTCGGGTCTTTCAAAAACGGAATTACATGTTGGGCTAAAATTACATTCGAAAATAAGGCCCATCCCAACTGGTTCCTCTTGGTTTGATAACCCAGATGAGCTTCCGAATAGAGAACATAATGAAAACACCCACACATGCTGAATTTTTACTATTTCTCGATACTTCTGGTCGTCTGGGACTTCATCAGGAGTTGTTGCCCAAACCCGATCATTCTGAAAATTTGGTTTTCTGGAGACATAAACGAAGAATTCATCGCTGACAACCAAGTGAAGGAAATCGTCTTCCGTCCATTCCTCAGATAATCACAAAACCATAGCCGATCTTCAATATTAAGATCACTCTTCCGTGGCTTAGCTATTTCATGCCAAGCACTCAAGCCTTGGCGAACTCGAAATTGATGCACAAGTTGCCGATTGACTATCTTACCACGACGGATAAGTATCTCTTTCGCTACCTCAGCGCAGCTCTTCTTTCGGCGCCGTGATGCAGCAAGCACAATGTCTTTCGATTCTTGAGATAATTTCTCCGGTCTTCCTCCTCGAAATTCTGTTTCACAATCTTCAGGATTCTTATTCCAATTCCTTTTGACAAAGTCTTCTGATCTTTTTAATCTCTCAGCCACCCAGTGTCGAGTTATGAAAGTTGCACCAGCTTCCTTTGCTTCACGAAATGTGACAGCTCGAATGCGGTCAAGAACTCGCTTTTTCTCTGAATCGTTCAAAATAGATGATGCCATGGTTTCTGTGGGGAAAAAAATGGTAAGAATTAAAATCACAGGAATAGAATATAATGGTTTTTATTCAAATTTTAACGCTCTTTCAAGTGGTCTCGCCGGTTTTTATCTATCTCTTCTAGTTTTTGCTCTACAGGGGGGGGGGGCAATCATTTCCTGACACCCGTACAAAGAAAACTACAATTCTGTCTGCTGGCCTCGACTCAACAAGCAATCTTCTGAGGCACCTCAGGGTTAGTACTACTTAGTAACTAAGTAGTAAGTAGCAACATTAACATAATGGTTCAAGTCATATTTTAAGTGACTGGTGCCATACAAGACTAATGCTACATTTACATAGACGTCCATTTGAATATATTGTGCACTTCAGATATTAATAGATTATGGACTAGTAACTACATTAAAAACTGCCGATATCCAACTATAATAAAACGCCAGGTGTATCTGTCTTTATCTCTGTCTGATCCATGTCTGTAATTTCTCCTATTTAGTTACTGAAGGACGAAATTCGGCTTTCAATTTAACATAGGATAAAAATGCACTGATCATGGTGAAAATAATTTTAGTTAAAGATAACAAAATTTTAGAATCTTGTTAAGTATTAATTTCAACTAGAAGTTTGATACTCTGATAAATATTATACAGGGTGTTCAAGAAGTCTCTCTGCATGATAATAATTTATTTTCTTGTGCAGAAACTACATTCGGATCTTTTGGGTGAATATGAATCTGAGAAGAAATCTCGCAAGCGTCCAGCTAAAGAAGAAGATGCCAGCGGCAGCAATGCTGGTCCTGCCAAAATTGCCAAGCAGTCAACACTAAGCATGTTCCACATTTCCAAGCAAAAACCAGGACCACCAATATGCAAGGATATCCTTGAAAAGAAGATTCTCTCGCTTGTGGCTAATGGGCTCCTACCATTGAGCCTAGTTGAACTACATGAATTTAAGGATCTTCTTTCATGTTAGTATAACTCAAATATTTTGCTATTTTTTCCATAGCTAATATCTGATTAAAATAATTAATCATATTATTTGTATGAACATTAGACTATCGCTAGCCTAGCTAAATATTTTGATATTTTTTCCATAGCTAATCTATTGTATTTGTTTTAATTTTTAAATATTTTTTCAGACGTCAACCCGGCTGTTCAGGTGCCATCTAGACGCACCCTGGCTAGATATCTTGCAACAACAACCAGTACAATGAAGGAAGACATACAAGCAAAACTGGCAGCAGTTGACCATGTGTGTGTTACATGCGACATATGGTCAACTAATCACCGCAGTTTCATGGGAGTCACTGCGCATTGGGTATGCTATTGATTTAGTGTATTTTTTATAATTGATAAATTGACCATTGGTGATAGACTGATAGTCTGATAGACTTATAGTATAATCTTTTCAATTATTCGACATGTGTTCCTCATTCATTAATTTGGTGAGTCTTCATTTTGCTGTGATTCACAGTAATTTCACACTAATTCACTGATTCTGTCATCTGTCATTGTGTCTGATTCACAGCAAAATGTGGAAGAGTCCATATTCACAGGCTGTGAATATGGACTCTTCCACATTTTGCTCTTATGGGATGGGTCACTGATGTGGTGGTATGGTAGGCGACTCATCGCTGAATTGCCTCCTTTATATCACATAGTTCTTCTCTTCAATGTTTGGTGGCGCAGTTTAGCTGGTGCGTGTCTAACCAATATTATTAAATTAAGCTTAAAAAAATGTTCATACAAACATTGATTTTATATTCTTACATTACAGATCAATGATGACTTGTCGCGAGGATCAGCTGCACTGGCATGCCGAAGATTTCGTGGAACACATAGCTTTGATAAAATTGCTGGAATATTGGACAGGATCAACTCGGAGCATGGTTTATCTTATAGAAAAGTTGTATCTACAGTCACCGACAATGCATCGAACATGGTGAAATGCTTTAAAGAGTTCGGTGTTCGTGTTCAGAATCGTACTGACGACATTGATGAAGATGATGCAGATGAAGATGATGATGAAAAAGATTCAGATGAAGAGGTTATCATCAGCAACTTTCCTGAACATTCAGGAGAGCATGGAGAGGAGTCAGTGAAACTATCATCCCATATTCGATGTGCCTCCCACACATTGAACTTGGTAGCAACAACTGATGCAGATAAAGGACTGAATTCACCTGGACTAAAGAAGATAAAGCATTCTGCAATGGGAAAATGTTTGGCGCTGTGGAATGCTGCTGGTAAACCCAAGTCAGCAGAAAAAATACAGGAAATAACTGGCGTCCAATTTAGGTACCCATGCGTCACCCGATGGAACTCAATGTACGACTCATTAAGCCAAATATATAAACATAAGAACGACGTGATGTAGCTCTTGAAGAACTGAATCTACCCATCCTCAAAGACAATGAATTGGAATTTATTTCAGAATATTTGTCTGTTCTAAAACCAATTGCAGCAGCCCTCAACAAATTATAGGCAGAGAAGAATGCTACTACGGTTGTCTTCTTCCAACAGTCCTAGTGACTCAAGATGCCCTCGCAAGATTGGAGCCTATCCAACCAAACGACCTGCGCTTGAGACACTGCATGCCATTACTGGCAGCAGTCGTCTCTGGCTTCAATGCCAGATTTGGTCATTTTTGTCGTTGAGTCCCGAGGTAACTGATGCCGTTTTGGCCTCAGTATCTCATCCGTATTTCAAACTTAGATGGATATCATTGTTGCAAGGGCCTAATTTCGGCGATCATGAAGCAATCAAGTCTCAAGTAAAAGACAAGCTGCAAATGGCTGTAAGAAATTGTAATTCTGACAGCAGTGGTAATAGTTCGGTGAACTCAGACTCATTATCTGAAGACGATTTCTTCAGAACTATGGACGGCTCATTCTCTGCTCCTAACAACAAGGAAGACTTGGAAGTCCTCAATTATTTGCAGGACACCAGTAAGGCACTCGACTCTTTAGATAGGTATCCTGCTATAAAGAAGATCTTCAAGAGGTATAACACCACGCTACCTTCCTCTGCACCAGTGGAACGGTTGTTTTCGTTTGCTGGCATGGTTCATAGCCCCAAACGAAGTCGTCTCTCGGATGGTAACTTTGAACAATTGGTTTTGCTGAAAGCAAATGTTTACAGCGGTTGAACATTAAATTAACACTCTTAACTTGCGGTTTTACCCTTATATTGTCAGTAATTGCGTACTGCAGTAAAACTGTAAAATTAAATTCTATGTAAAAAATGTTTACTTATATATGCTGACCATTCATTGATATGGGTTATGGACCTGGTGAAATGAGAATTGAGAAAAATAGAACTAAAAACTATATGTAGGTCATTTAATAGTTTTTCTTTGCTGATAAGTTACGATAATACTAAGTTTTAAGTTTACCACCTGAAAAACTGAAAGGGGAATCGTCAATCCCCGTGGTTTAGATCAGGTGACATGGGTAGGATGCGATGCTTGTATTGCCTCAGCCCTCAGGGGAGTATTAGGAGTGATACTTTTCAGGAGTGATTAACAAAATAATTTGTTTTTGTTTACTCTACAAGAGTACAACTTTTTTCAGTTCATATAAAAGTGATCTTAAAAAGTGATCTTGAAAAGTGATCTTCAAGATCACGATCTTGATCTGGATCTTCAAGATCACATTTTTCTGGTGATCTGATCTTGATCTTCAAGATCACATTTTTCTGGTGATCTGATCTTGATCTTCAAGATCACCAAAGTTGGTGATCTTGCCCATCTCTGTCTATAACTATATAATTGTTTTTATATATACTTTTACCGGAGAAAATATTTCATACGGGCAAGATTTTTTTTTACATTTCTCTAAATACCTCTGCAAGTTACTTCAAGGTATATTAAACACAAATGCTGCTGTGAGTAAAGTAAGATTTTGTAAAATTAAAGATTTTAACAATGTCCTAACATCCATTATAAAAAATGGATCTTTTTCGTTTGGGGGCTAGCAGCGAATTTTAATGAAAATCGGTATACTAATGGAGTTTTGGTCACTGATTTCAAAAATAACTTTCTCTTTTTGGAGAAATGAAAAACAAACATGTTAGAGCACTTTAAATAATTAATGTGGTTTTAACGAAAATATCACGACTTAACCTAACCAATCGTCAAGGGCTTACAGTTGACCTAACCTGGCATTCAATTGACCTAACTGGATCATTAATTCTTGATTTTTTTCCTGCTACTTTTACAGATCTGCCGGGATCTTCAAAAGACGGTATTCTTCGTTAGGGATAATTTAAAGTTGCACTTTTTACCGTTTGACCGACGCTTTTGGCAGCGAAAGAACTGGATACTTTTATCAAAGGAACACACTTTCCCACACTTAGAGCACTTTTTCATAAACAGTAGCAGTTTGTGACTCTGGCAAAATTTAACACAATCCTCTGTAACTAGTTTAATCTAGTTAAAACACATATTAATCATTTAAAGTGCTCTAACATGTTTTTTTTTTCATTTCTCCAAAAAAAGAAAGTTATTTTTCAAATCAGTGACCAAAACTACATTAGTATACCGGTTTCATTAAAATTCGCTGCTAGCCCCCAAACGGAAAAGACCCTAAAAAACCTAGCGTAGGCCTAGTCACATTTCTCATATATGGGCTTTTAATTAAAAAGTTTTATAATTAGGCCTAGGCCAGTTCTACAGTAATCCCTGAATACGAGCCTCCTATGCTGCTATTGATCATAATTTCCAAGAAATTACAGTTTCACAGGTTACAATACTGGGTTAGGCCAAAATCAAATCCGTAACCTTGGGCTACGCATAATCTTATGTAATAAATTGATGCAAGACTTCAAAAGTCTTCTCAGAATCATAAATTCAAATTGGCAAAATTGTCTTTCACGACACATATATTATTTTACAAGAAAAAAATAGTGGCTCAAATAAACATGGGTTCTTTTGCATTATCCTCCCAACACTAATTTTTTTATATAATGTTGGTTTGGTTTTGGTTATGGTACTTTATTTTCCTTCCATTAAAAAAAAGTAGTGTTGGTATTAGGTTAGGTTAGGTTAGGTTACGGTAAAAACAGCCCGCCGCAGGCGTTAGCCGTTATAAAAAAAAATTAGTGTTGGGAGGATAATGCAAAAGTACCTAAACATGCACCAAAGTCTCATTCAATAGTCAACTCTTCACTTTTATTCAATACACAATTAAGAAATTAATGTTTGGAAACATTTTTATCGGAACATGGACACGCGGGAAACTTTGAACAAAATATCATGGGTGACGACATTGTTCAAAAAACGATCGCACCCCACCGAAAAATGCTAAGTCACGTTGTTCATGAACACTTGTCATGGGTAACAAATGCGAGTGTGAATTGGATATAATGCGACTGGGTCCCGTCTCCAAGCCAGTCTCACAATTTTAAATATTTTGAAGTATAACTAAGTCTTGTTAAATAAATAGCTTCATTGTGTTTTACTTTCAAAATACAAATCACTGCATATAGCAGGAAAGGCCTACATGGAGTTTAGCTTATGGGAAGTAATTAGAAGACCACTTGCTCATTAATTAATTAATCACCATCAATTAAATTTGTTTTAAACTGGGGGCATTAATAAATTTAGAATGTCAAAGAAATTTGATTAAAAGAAAAAACTTGAATACGTTGATTTTTATTTTTCATTATTTTAGGTTTTTAAATTTTTATAAAACAATCCTTGAATCAGATACAAATCGGAACCTGAATACAGCAAAACAATCTTCGAATCCGAATCCAGCAGAAACCCTTCGAATTCGGTCAGGATTCCGATTCGTCCACCTGTGACATATACTGTATATATATATATATATATATATATATATATATATATAAAAGTAAAAACCAAAGCTCATTTCCGTACTGCGTGGGGTCGAGAGTTCTCCTTGGGTCACCTGAACCCGAGCATTAACAGGGTGAGTAACCGACCTGACCCCAACCCAGGAGTTCGCTGGAAGCAAACCCAGAGGTCCTCACCACCAGGATCACAGCTATCGGGAACCATATATTATATATATATATATAATAGAAAGTGGTTAATTATCTTTGTCTTCGTAGTCTTTTCATTAAATTAATTGAAAAGAAATAGAACGAAACTTGTTTCAAAGTTAAATTTTCGTTCTTAAATTATAAATTCTTCTTTTGTTTGAAAGTTTTCCCTCCCCTTTTCGTTTCTTTTAATGAGTCCATTTAAATGGTTTTACTTTGGAAGATCTCGTCCCTAATCGTGTAATTCTTCCAATTTAATTACCTTATTACATCGTTACCTGTGTACGAGCTCATCCCAGTATGTGGAATACTGTACTCACGAGTAACTTTTATGATAACGATTGTTTTCTTTTTTAATGCAGATAATGTGCTCTATCTGCTAGATCTTATCATTCCCATATAAAAAAGAAGACATTAGTCAACTAGAAGGGATTCAGAGAAGCTTCACAGCCAAGATCAACGGATGAAAAGAACTAAATTACTGGGAAAGTTTACGTGAATTAAGTTTATGTTCACTGGAAAGAAGAAGAAGAGAGAGGTGCACCACTATTCTCACTTGGAAAATAATGGAGGAACTCGTCCCTAATCTTACTTTGAACTCTATAACCACTCAAACAACGGTGGAAAGTAGGAAAGGAAGAATGTGTCGTGTTCCCAAATTAAAGGCTAGATAAGGAACATCACCAACCCTGAAGGAAAATAATTTTGCTGTAAGAGGACCAAGACTGTTCAGTCAACTGCCCAAGGAACTAAGAAACACGAGTGGTGTAGCGGTGGATATCTTCAAAAGAAGGCTAGATGCCTAGCTCAGAACAATTCCAGATGAGCCAGGAGTACCTTGCTATGTGAAGTGGAGAGCGCAAGAAACCAACTCTTTACTGCATCAGGCTAACTCAAGAGGATAAGCCACAAGCCTGACCTCCATGAAATGAGGAATCGTCGCGCGAAATATCTGAAAGGTTGAAAGGAAAGGTATACTGTATATTTTATTTAGACTTGTATACAGCATTCCATGTCCTTGACCTTGTTCAAATTTGTCTCAAATGTTTTGTGTTTGATTAAAAGGCGCTTTTATGAAAGGTTTCTGTAAGTTTGCGAGGAAGACTGAGCATCTTCAGGCTGTCCAACGTGCCATTTTAGCGACTTTAGGAAAATAATATCAGTTGTGTACAGTAGTAATTGGGCCAAGGGAGGTAACTTTCATTGCCGCTAACTGCGTTGAACAGGTAACCGCTATGTAAAAGATGTTATACATGGATTTTTCGTGAAGAAGGTGGAGATTTTAAGTGCTGGCAAAGAGCAGGTTTGTCTATATATATATATATATATATATATATATATATATATATTATATATATATATATACACAAAAAAAACTTTATTTTGTTTAATTCCCGTATCACAATCTTCGAAACAAAAGAAAGCTTGTGATAAGCAAAATTTGCTAAGTTTTATAAAAATCACACGAAGTATCGGTCAAAAGCCTCTAAAATATTTATCTAACATATTCTAACCATCGGAGAGTATCGATTCGAGAGGTACTTTTGTAAAGGACGAAGCTACATCGAGGCTTATTAAAGTTTTTTCCGATAAATCCAAATTATTTATCTTATTCACAAAATTTTTTAGAATTAATTAAATGAACATCGAAAACCTTACCAAAGACCATGTTCAGATAACCATTTTGCTAAATTATACGTAACATTATTTACATTCTACATTTCGAGTGAGTCATAACGGGATACCTTAACGTAATACCTGCCGTTTGTGGATCTTTGCTAAACCATAAAAATATGAAAGATTTTTATAAAATTTATCAAATTACGCTTATCACAACTTTTCTAGCGTTTCGAAGGTGGTTTCTTTAAATACAGACAAAGTTAATTAAGCCCGGGTTCCTTTTTCCCGACCACCTTTAATAACATCATGGAACTATTTGAAAAGTAGTTTCGGATCACTTGAAGACTAAATGCCCCAATGTCACTCGCCCTTAACGATTGGTTAGGTTTAGTCGTGATATTTTCGTTAAAACTAACGAAAATATCACGACTTAACTAACCAATCGTCAATATATATATATATATATATATATATAAAACAACGAATATATGACGACTAACCTAACCAGTCGTCAAGAGCGATTGACATTGGGGGCTTTACTCTTCAGGTGATCCGAAGTTTCTACCTAACAATAAACAGTAACAATAAATGAAAGTTTTCATCCAGAAAACTTATTTCTTCTTCTTACGACCTTGACCAACATAAATTCTTCATTGCCTTCAGAAATGAACTTTGTTTATACTATTCCTCGCGCATTGCGTAGCTTGATAAGATCAGAGTCTATTATGAATAGAGCACTTAATACAGGCGTTTATAATGTATAACTTGCTAAGATTATTCTAAAGCTTATATAGATGAAACCATTCATCCGAAACGAAGACTTTACCAACATTGGCATAGTATGCAAATAGGTGATTATAATTTGCTCTTCGTTTGCACACAGAGTCGGAGAAAACACAATACAGCAATACCTTGCACAGCGCGGTTAATTGGATCGTCTATTTTTCGAATAAAAGTCGAAAGTTCGTCGAATGAAATAGTACCGAAAAAAATTAGAAAACAATAGGAAAATTGCGCGCTAAATTTAAAAAAATTGACGAAAATACAAACCGTGCTACCAAAACCCGCGCTAATCAAAATTGCGCTGTTCAAGATATTGCTGCATTAATATAAAGCTGCTTTCCTTTCAGTAAAAGTAAGGAATCAGGAAAAGACGAAAATTAATTGAAGTCTTTCTTATAAACATTACAAATAATCAATTATTATTTCAACAAAGTTAAAAATAATTTTAACCGTGACTTTTATTAATTATTTCATATCCGAATTATGAAATTTTTATTTAACATTTTTTTCTTGTTCAAGCCAAAATAACCTCAAAATTCAGATCGTAAGACTCAAAATCGATTGTCAAGATCATGTTGCCATAAGGCAACGGTCGGCGTTAAAGGGTTAATAACTTATTGAAGAGGGTACCCACTTTTAAGAAGTTACAAGATCGAAACCACTCGTGACGTCCCTTGAATGGTCTACGCGTACGCTCCATGTTTCACGCTTTTCCTTTATGTTATCTCATTTTTAGCTTTTGACGTACCTGAAGAAGTAGGGTAGTTATATATTCGAAACACTCGTCTATTTTAAAATATCTTTTAGTTTTTGGGATATATATATATATATATATATATATAGTGCGTTCGAAAAGTCTCTCTGCAGTGCTATGTTAAACGCATAGGAAATTGAAAAACTACAGTGTTTTCATTCAACCATGATTTAGTGATTTTATTACATAACCTTTTGATTTTACAGTATGTGCTGAAAGTGTTTTCCACCATTTTGCAGGCACAGAGCAACTCGTCTACACTTGTTGTCAAACACTTTTGACAAAAAGCACGTTGACTGCGGAGAGACTTTTCGAACGCACTGTGTGTGTATATATATAATATATATATGTATATATATTATATATATATATATATATATATATATATATATATATATATGAGAAACTTAAACAGAGAGCATATTATGCTCCAGATAGACAGGAAATTCAGAGAAGCAAGAAAACGATAGACTTCGGGGTTATAATGACCGATGATGTGAAATTCGAAACACAAAATCAAATAGCGATAACAAAGCAAAAGAGTCGCGGGACAGGTACTGTCGTGGGAGTAAAACTGGGGTACCTTGAGTTCCTCAGGCATAGGACCTATGTCCCTATCGGGGAACGACGGGTTTCTCCCTCTCAGCATAGATTTCGAAGCAATTTATGAAGGGGTCCGGGGCTCAGGAGATCCCCCATCCCCCAACGATGTGGGAGGTGTTCTTTTCGGTCACGTGATTGACCAGTGCACTGCGTCGATTAGCTGATCATTCCATTTCTAGGGCTAGGAGTCGGGGGAATCTTCTCCTCCCAAGCCATAAGCCTAATGATAGGCTGTATTGGGTTCCCGGAGTCAAGGGGACCCGATAAGTCTTTCGGGGTACGACAACACGTGAAAACCGTACCTTGCACCACGTCGGTTAGCCTATGATTCCATGAATTTGTAAGGCTAGGAATCGGGGGGAAATCTAATCTAATCTTCTCCCCAGAGCCATAGGCCTAATGGATAGGCCTCGTATTGGTGTTCCCGGAGTGATGGGATCGCCGATGAGTCTAAACGTGTGCCGGGGACAACCTGGAGAATTTTGCGAATGGAGCTAGTAGCCGCGCAAGTAGCCTCTGTAGCCGTTCAATTAATTCTCGGTTCACGTCCCCGGGTACCTATCGAAGTTGACCGTGGCTGAAAGCACCTATGAAATGGTAGATTTCTTTTTGGTCAGGTGATTGACGACTGCACTGCGGCGATTAGCCGATGATTCCATTTATAGGGCTAGGAGTCGGGGGAATCTTCTCCTCCCAAGCCATAAGCCTATGGATAGGCTGTATTGGGTTCCCGGAGTCAAGGGGACCCGATAAGTCTTTCGGGTACGACAACACGTGAAAACCGTACCTTGCACCACGTCGGTTAGCCTATGATTCCATGAATTTGTAAGGCTAGGAATCGGGGGGAAATCTAATCTAATCTTCTCCCCAGAGCCATAGGCCTAATGGATAGGCCTCGTATTGGTGTTCCCGGAGTGATGGGATCGCCGATGAGTCTAAACGTGTGCCGGGGACAACCTGGAGAATTTTGCGAATGGAGCTAGTAGCCGCGCAAAGTAGCCTCTGTAGCCGTTCAATTAATTCTCGGTTCACGTCCCCGGGTACCTATCGAAGTTTGACCGTGGCTGAAAGCACCTATGAAATGGTAGATTTCTTTTTGGTCAGGTGATTGACGACTGCACTGCGGCGATTAGCCGATGATTCCATTTATAGGGCTAGGAGTCGGGGGAATCTTCTCCTCCCAAGCCATAAGCCTATGGATAGGCTGTATTGGGTTCCCGGAGTCAAGGGGACCCGATAAGTCTTTCGGGTACGACAACACGTGAAAACCGACCTTGCACCACGTCGGTTAGCCTATGATTCCATGAATTGTAAGGCTAGGAATCGGGGGGGAAATCTAATCTAATCTTCTCCCCAGAGCCATAGGCCTAATGGATAGGCTCGTATTGGGTTTCCCGGAGTAATGGGATCGCCGATGAGTCTAAACGTGTGCCGGGGACAACCTGGAGAATTTTGCGAATGGAGCTAGTAGCGCGCAAAGTAGCCTCTGTAGCCGTTCAATTAGTTCTCGGTCCACGTCCCCGGGTACCTATCGAAGTTTGACCGTGGCTGAAAGCACCTATGAAAAGGTAGGGCCGGGGTGATCCCAGCCCGGCCACAGACCCCTCTATAAACCACTCGTTGACTTATAAGTAGCGCGTCATAGGGCCTATGACTCGGCCAAAATTTTCCATCAATCGCGCGCCCTACGCCTCGGCTCGTCGGAGCAACTGTCTCCCCGGTGCCTATGGCGGCCCATAGGGCTAGCGATCAGCAATAAGTAGAAGATGGAAGGTCGCAGATTGGGCTCTGAAGGCGCCCGAAATCTTGTGAGTTTCAACAGGGAGGTAACATCTTGCAAGGGGTGAGATCGTGAGTTTTAGTCCCTGCCCTCTCACGGTATCTACCGGTTGAATTAATTCCCGTAGCAATGTGACGTAGGATGCTGCCAAATCGAAATTCTCACAACTTACCCAATGGGTGTTGTAGACCGTACTAAGAACCTTTAAAAGAAGAGACAAGACAGTAATGATTTACCTGTTGAAAACACTGATCATACCAAAACTTGAATATTGCTTAGTCTTGACGTCCCCATACAAGAAGGAAGAAAGTAATAAACTAGAAGAAATTCAGAGACATTTCGCAGCCAAGATCGATGGCTGCAAAGTTCTCAACTACTGAGAAAGACTACGCAAACTAAATATGTATTCCCTGAAGAGAAGAAGAAGAGAGAGGTACACCATAATTTACATATGGAAAATGATCGAAAAACTAATACCAAACCTCAAACTAAATTCAATTATCATCCACACAACACTGGAAAATATATATAAAGGAAAGGCAGACTGTCTAGTGCTTTCAAATTAGCGGTCTGACAAGGGACCTCTTTCAATACTGAAGGAAATTGCTTGGTTGTCAGGGGTCAAGATTTTTTAACCAGCTTCCAAAGAACTCAGAGCGCTGCAGAGGTCAAAGTTGAAATCTTCAAAAGAAGACTAGATAACTGGCTCAGGACGGTACCAGATGAGCCGGTGTACCTTGCTACGTGCAATGGAGAGCGCATGAGAGCAACTCGTTCCTCCGCCATGCCAGACCTAGAGGTGGGGCCACCAGCTTGACCCATCGTACGAAAGAGACCAACGCAAGGAATTACTACGAGGTTACGAGGTGTGTATATATATATAGGTGCTGGTTAAGTGTGCGGTCTACTAGCTTCGAGCAGTCTACACAATTAAGCTGCGACCAACCAACCTACCAAAAAGGCAACCGTGAAGGCTACGATAAACTTTAATATATCTTAGTTTATTTGGTGCTGGTTAAGTATGCGGTCTACCATCTGAGTTTTGACAGAATATAAACTAACGAAAATATCACGACTTAACCTAACCAATTATCAAGGGCGTACAGTTGATCTATTATTAATTATAACATTGTTTGTTTCTGGAATAGTATTTACTTTACTAATAGATCAACTGTACGCCCTTGATAATTGGTTAGGTTAAGTCGTGATATTTTCGTTAGTTTTAACGAAAATATTCTGTCAAAACTCAGATGGTAGACCGCATACTTAACCAGAACTCAGATGGTAGACCGCACACTTAACCAGAACTCAGATGGTAGACCGCATACTTAACCAGCACCTATAATATATATATATATATATATATATATCGTCCTCGGACGGCCAAATCGGCCGAAATCAATTTCTCACCCGGAGAAAACTGTCCACCACCGCCTCCTCCGCTCGCTTTTGACGGCCGAAGCCGCCGGGGAAGAGGCTGAGTCCCCTATATATTCTTTCTTCAGTTGATCTTTTTCCGTGTCTCGTTTACTTTGTCAGCAGTCTAGCATGCTCTCAAACACACTTCTCCCTCTATTATTCATTAAACATACATGCATTTTCATACGCTACACAATCTTTATATATATATATATATATATATATACTTTAACTGCATTTACTGTAACAATATAAGATTACCAAAACCCGCAAGTAAAAGAACTAAAACAGTGTTTAAAAAGGCTAATTAATTTCGGCCGGTTACAACCAAGCCCTTTTCAAAGCCATAAACTAGTTAAAATGCCCAACAAGGTTAAAAACTTCCCTCCTGCGGAAGAGTTGAAGTATAAATGACTGTGTTACTGTTAAGCGATTTACGGACATTTCTTCGAAAACATTTCTTCGAAATCAAAAACTTCGAAAACATTTCTTCGAAATCAAAAACTTCGATATCCAATAACTTCGACAAAAAATTACTTCGAAAATAAAACTTCGAATCAATAACTGCGGACATTTCTTCGAAAACATAAACATTTTGAGACAAGTAAAAGTCCTCGCTCTTAACTTAAACATTGATTCAATTTTAACTGATTTTGAAACAGGAATGATTAATGCATTAACTTCGGAATTTCAATCAGTTGCAAACTATGGTTGCTTTTTCCATTTTGGCCAATTATATAGGAAAGTCTGTGAATATGGACTCAAAGCACGATACGACACTGATGCCCAATTCGCTCTAAATATTCGAATGCTTACAGCTCTTGCCTTCGTGCCACCTAACAAAGTTGTCGAGGGATTTAATATGCTAATTGAACAAAACATTCTTCCAAATGAAGCAGAACCTGTTGTTGATTACTTCGAAGATACGTGGATC
Organism: Bathynomus jamesi; assembly: GCA_023014485.1. Lineage (NCBI taxonomy): Eukaryota > Metazoa > Arthropoda > Malacostraca > Isopoda > Cirolanidae > Bathynomus > Bathynomus jamesi. Next base: position 25,612 of record JAJOZX010010104.1, read on the forward strand.
GGCCGTCCTGACAGACGGGGAAGACGTCGTGCTGCCAAATTTAAAATTGACATGTGGTCATGCTATGAAAGAGTTGAAAACGATTTACCGAAAACCAACAATGCGATTGAGGGATGACATAGAGGTTTTTCACAGCAAGTTTCTTCTCACCATCCCACTATTTGGAAATTTTTAGTAGCTTTAAAAAAGGAACAAGATTTAAATTAAATATATTTTGAGAAATTAACTAGTGGTTTTGAGTTCAGAAAGAGTTCGAAAAAATATATGGCTAGTGCGGCACGATTGAAGAGACTGGTTACATCTTTTGATGATTCCCTTAATTTAATAGATTATATTTACGTGGCATCGCATCAATCTCAGAATGTAAATTTGTCATCACCAATAATAGTATTTTTAATTTACGATTGATTTTTACAATAAATTATTAACCTAACTATTCCTGTATTTTAAAAATTAAACAAATTGTGTAATATTTTTTTAACGCATAATGAACTATAATATTTTATTCGCAATAAACTATTCATGTTTGTCTTTTTATTTTAATAATAAAAGATTTGTGTAATATTTTATAATTATCCTTTTATGTTTTCGAAGAAATGTCAGCAGTTTTTGATTCGAAGTTTTATTTTCGAAGTAATTTTTTGTCGAAGTTATTGGATGTCGAAGTTTTTGATTTCGAAGAAATGTTTTCGAAGTTTTGTTTTCGAAGAAATGTTTTCGAAGAAATGTCCGCATACGCTGTTAAGCAGTGTTGCCCTTTTTACAGATTTATCTGTGCATCTACAGATTTTATGTTTTGTTTCAGATTTTCAGATTTTTCCCCCAAAATGGGCGAAATCTACAGATTTCTAAAATTTATGATTTTTTTTTATGCTTCTTTTCAGATTTTCCTTCAAAATGGGCAAAATTTGCCGATTTCTAAGATTGAGGTTTTTTTTTACTAACCACTACGGACTACACTGGATATTACAGTAATATTACTGAGTTTCTCCATGAGAACCAACAAATTATTTTCGTGCGCCACCTGTCAGTAGAGAGTGGCAACATAACATAAACACGCCACACTCAGCTGACTGTGTGTCGGTTCTTACTAAGTCATCAACAAAACACACTGCTAAAGAAAGCAAAGGGTGGAATCTACAGTACAGATAAATAGCCCTGTTGTTGTTAATGATAATGTTCATTCCATAATTCCAGTACAGCACAAACTTATGTATTTTATTGAATTCCTTTTTCCATTTTGTATATATGCATCCTTATTTTGTTGCTGTATACTTGTTCTTTCTATTTGCTGCTTTTTGTCTAGATCATTCTTAAACTGGCCTATAGACGTAGCTTGAATAGTGTTCTGGCTTAAAATATTCAGTTTATCTACCTTTCATTCACTAAATTTTGTGTTTAATTGACCATTTTTGTATTTCTGTTTGGAATTATGAATATTATTGTATATGTTACTTACAAAAATAAACTTTAAAATCAAATGGTAGTTTACAGATTTTGTCTACAGATATTTTTATTGAAACTACAGATTTCTACAGATATTTTGACACCAATCTTCAGATTTTCATTATTTTTGGATGGCAACGCTGCTGTTAAGGCATTATCACGGACAAAGAGATGGTGGTTGTCATACGTCTGGCAGTTGGCGAAGGCAAAAAAAATTTTCCAGATTTAAAACATTCAAGGTGAGAAATCTATAAGTAAAAATCAGTCCTGTACATCTGGCAGCTGGTCACGACCCGAAATTGTCTGTATATGTATACGACCCGAAATTGCCCTAAAATATTTTAAAATGTTAAAAATAAAGCTATCCATAATATAGGAAGCAATATGTTAAAGTGATCCCTCCTGGGAAGCAATATGTTAAAGTGATTAACCCTGGGAAGCAATATGTTAAAGTGATTAACACTGGGAAGCAATATGTTAAAAAGAGAAAGGTTGGTTGGTTAGAAAGAGGTTGGTAATCTAGGAGATAACCTACAGACCGTAAACAAAGCTATAAATGTTAACAAAGTTATAAACTTACTCAGTTCTTTCTTGGCATTATACTATACAAGTCGGTTGATGATTGGTTAGGTTAAGTCGTGATATTTTCGTTAGTTTTAACGAAAATATCACAACTTAACCTAACCAATCGTCAAGGGCATACAGTTGACTGAAAGTACATGAAACGGAAAAGACCATATAGCACAACAATTCTAATAAATTTACTTTCAATCTAATATTTTAACATGTTATGATTTACTTTTTATGCCTTTACTTTATTAAAGCGAACATTTTTGATCGTACGCCTTATCTTAAATATTGGGAAGCAATATGTTAAAGTGAGGTTCCTGGGAAGCAATATGTTAAAGTGATCCAAATTTTTTTTACCACCTTTTCGGATCACCCTGTACATTTATCGTAACATCACAATTCAATCGTGTCGTAGCCACGTGGCAACACCCCTTTCCGTTAGATCAGCGAGGTTAGATGACGTTCGTTATGATCAGTAATTGGATGGGTGACCGTTTTCCGCGTGATGTAGTCACTCGTGGCTCAGATTCCACGTAAAGCCAGGGAGGGTGGTGTCATTCTCTCGACGTGGCATTTAATTGACAAGTTATTTGGGGTTAGGTTAAGAAAAGTTCTGCACAGGTCAGTTTTGGTTAGTTTAATAGAGTACCGATAGAGTGTCCGTCGACGAAATAAGTATTGGTCCTTAATGTTGTGTGTGGTTCCCCTCCGTCACGTGATCTTTGCCGTTACGAAGTAGGTTGAACAACCCCAAACATATTACTGTATCGTCTCCCATCTTCAAAATGTAGAGTATCGTAAGACGGTTGAACCGTAATACGCACTTTCTTATACAGCTTTAATGTTACATTTTCTCATGATGATTAATTAATTATCAGTATAAAGCAGTGGCGCCGTGACCTTCAAACCTACTGTAAGTACGCAGTGTGACGTACATGAGCCTTTACCTGGATCTGAAAATCAAGCAAGTATAATTTCGAGGAACTCCCAAATATAAGAATAAGCATACTTTACAAATTACAAAAATTGAAAACTATATTTTTGTAATGGTTTCCAGTATATAATATATAAATTAAACGCAACTTCAAGCCTTGAGTCTTCGTTGGCAACTTGACTGTAATGCGTGACGTTGCAAGTGTTCACCATCCCAGCCCTTCTGAAATAAACTACACATGATAAAATATGTAAAAATTACTATTATTGTGAAGTTCATTTACTACTCGCACTTAATAGTTAAATTGCAATAATATATGGGTCATGCATATAACTAAGGTAATCATAGTTGATGAAATTTTAACTTTATATTGACTGTTTAAAGCTGAAACGCAAATTGAAAGTTGCGTACATTGTGGCTTTTTTCAGCCAATCTCAGCCAGAGAAATATATCCTAGTTAATAGCCATGATTTTATGCTCATACACATAAGAACCAAATTAGCTCACAGGGTACCGGGTACCGGAGCGTCACACGACTTGAATTATGTTCAAGTAGAACAGAAGAGTGTGAGATTTTTAATTCGTATGGCTTAAATTTCATTTATATTATATTTTTTTATCCACAGTGGGAAGGACTTCAAACAAAAGTAGGATTAGATTAATTTTATCTTATGGTAAGTTTTATTTGGGTACGCTGAACGTACCTTGCGTACCCTGACTGCACGCCATTGGTATAAGATTATATTTCCAGAGTCGTGTCCCGTGTTTATAACATTAATTTCGAAGGTACTACTTAATGATTTTACTTGCTTTTAAAAATACAATATCAATAAACTTTTAAAAAATCAATGTAATAATATTTAAGATATGTATTTCCCTCAAATTTATGATAAAACTGGATAAATCATAAATATAAAAACAAGGTGATTAACTTTTAAAAAATTTCCATCATGGAGGTCCTCTTTGATCAAATTTTCTTTCACATACTTTCAGTTGGTATAAGAGAATGGAATGCTGGGAGGAGTGTATCGTCGACCTTTGATGCCTCCATTTCAAAGTGTACAAAGCGCTGATGTACTGTATATACACAGCAGAGTTTTTTCTTAACTGTTTTTACCATATCAGACATAATACAAAATAACTTGGAAAATGGTATTTACTTGATCACATTGGGTTCTTTTACCGTACTAATTCTGATCGGTTTTACTCTTTAATCTTTAGTACTTGCAAATTCCAAATTAGTGTTGCTAATGGTATTTGACTTTTTGATTTTGCTCTGGCACAACTTCATCATTGATTTAAAAAATGCAAAAAAAAAAACTACACACACACACACACACACACACACACACACACACACACACACAGAAATTATCTATCTCTCTCTCTCTCTCTCTCTCTCTCTCTCTCTCTATATATATATATATATATATAATATATATATATATATATATATATTTGTGGTAAAGAGGGTAATATGGACCCTTAAGGAAAAGCAGAATTTTCTCGTATACCAGCACACCCAATAAAACTACCATTGAGTGTCCTTATCCTTTGACAGGTCGGTAATATACTGTATATACCGAAACATGTCCTTCTGTCTCTGAAATAACTTCAGTTGTAAACATTTATTATATTTGTCCAGGAGGTCCATATTCCCCAGATGTGTAGGTTATATGGACAGGGGTGTCCATATTACCCCACCCATATACCCATATCAACATTATCTCTAAACATTATCTCTCAACCCTCCAATTATCGTCCAATTGCTTTGATTTCTTGCCTTTCTAAAGTTTTGGAATCTATCCTTAATAGGAGATTCTCAAACAACTCTCACAATCTTCTTTCAGATCGTCAGTATGGGTTCCGCAAGGGACGCTCGACTGGCGATCTTCTTGCATAGCTCTCTGACTCTTGATCATCATCCTTTCGGGATTTCGGTGAAACTTTTGCTATTGCGCTTGACATATCGAAAGCTCTTGATGGAGTCTGGCACAAATCTTTAATTTCCAAACTGACCCCCTTGGTTCCTATCCTTCTATCTGTGCCTTCATCTCTAATTTCATTTCTGGCCGATCTATAGCTGTGATTGTAGATGGCCACTGTTCTTCTCCTAAAGCTATTAACAGGGGTGTTCCTCAGGGTTCTGTCCTGTCACCCACTCTTTCCTTTTATTTATTAATGATCTTTTAATTCGTACTTCCTGTCCTATTCACTCCTATGCTGATGATTCACTCTTCATTTCTCCCCCGCTTCCCAAAGCGTCCCTTCCAACAGTCACTCCATGATTCGCGTAGGAGGGCTATGGTACACCTGACCTCTGATCTTTCTGCTATATCTGACTCGGGCAGAGAAAACCTTGTGGTTTTCAATGCCTCAAAAACTCAGTTCCTCCATCTGTCTACTCGTCACAATCTTCACACGACTATCCCCTTACCTTCAACAATACACAAACTCAACTTCCTCTTCTCTTACCATTCGTGGCGTTTCCTTTTCTCGTGATCTTTCCTGGAAAGCTCACATATAAGGGGTTCCAAAAAACCTTAGCCCCCCCCATTTGCAGCTTACATGTTTACTTATATCGAAATAGTTTTTAGTGATTATAAAAATATATAAAATTCTTTATTTATTGCAGGTATTAAAATTACTCTAGCTGATAAAGTGATAATATAATGGCTTCTCAATTAATTGGTGATTCGGAGAGGCAACGTGTGATAGATCGCATACGAGCAATAACATTTCGGGAAGCTCGTGATGCTGGAGCCACCTTTATAACACGTTCATGGGTTGCCAAAAAGTTGCGAAGAAGTGAGGACTTCGTCAAAAGAAATTGGAATAAAACTTTGGATGAATATGAAATGGATACAACCAAATCTGGGCGCCCAAAATTTGCCCCCCCCCCCCGCCCAGCGGGGGGGCTAAGGTTTATTGGAGCCCTGTACTCTCTTTCTAAAATAGCTTCTAAGAGGTTAGGTGTGCTGTACCGCCTCCACAATTTCTTCACTCTCATTCAGTTGCTGTCTCTGTACAGGTGTCTTCTCCGCCCCTATATGGCGTATGCTTCTCATGTATGAGGTGCCTCAACTCACACAGCCGTACTTGACAGGGTGAAATCAAAGGCTTTTCGTCTCATAACTCCCCGCCTCATAGTGACTGTCTTCAATCCCTCTCTCTTCACCCAATGTTACCTCACTCTCTTACGCTTTTCTATCGAGTTTTCTACTACCGCTAGAATAGCTAAAAATATAAACAGTTTAATAACAGGAACCTCCCCGAGTGGACCGAAAGGTCTTTGAGGTTTCCTCTTGTCCTTGTAACTTTCTCATTCTACATCTATTGTATAATATATTCTGCAAGCCTTTCCATATGCAAAACAGTCATATTGTCAAAGAATGCAAAGATAATTCTTTCTTCACTGAATGTAACTGCCTAAATACATTAACTAAAACGCAATTAACATTTTATTGCCAGTCAAAGAGAGAATTTTAGACATTTAAAAAAATATTTTTAAAACGTAATAGTGCACCTTTCTCATCAAATTTCCACTAATCACTCTATCAAGAAAATATGATAGAATTGTATCCATTCTATACGCAACTTGCTTTAATGCTCTGGAAATGACATGTGCATAGACCTTATGCTATTAAAGTATTTAAGGAGACTTTCACGCAATTTTCCAGGCAATAAACCCATAAAGAAACTACACTTTGATGACGAAAGTATGCAAAATATTTTTTAAAAGTTATCGAAAAATGAGAATAATATAACAGGAAATTAAATAAAGTTTCAAAGCGATGTATATTCTCCAAAACATTATATTTATATATCTACAGTATATGCTGGGCCTTTGCCTGATTCACTTTTCATAAACTTCTGTAACATTCGTGGTCTTTCTTCAAATTTCCAATCTGCTGAACACTCCCTTTGCCCCTCTAAACCTAACCCTCTCTTCCTCACTAAAACTAAAAATAGGTGTCTGGGACGATGAAAGCAACCCCTTTTCTGTAACCTTCAACTTTCTCTATACTCAATTTCATTCCAAAGGTGGATGTTGCGTTCATGTACGCAACGACGGTGACCGCAAAACTCACTCGACGTCATTCGTCCGCCGTTTGCTTCACTCAACATCCATCCATTCGACCTCCGAACCTTCACTTCCATTCAACAAGAATTTCATCATTCAATCTTGCTCATAGGCTCTCCCGTTTTCATAGCCTATCTTAATCATCAAAACCCAGGTCTGTAAACCTCACATAGGCCACCAGCTCACTTGGCCTATGTTGTACTACGTCGTGATAGGCTATTCGTATTTCAACGCCTATAACTTCAACAAACTCTGCCTAACTGAATTAGTTTTTAAATGTGTCCTCAATACCGTTCAATCTAACTCACCCATTTACGACTGCAATTCGGCCTATTTCACTGTTGTGTATCAATGCCGTTTTTTAGTTACCTCAGTTATTGTCTTTAACACCATTGTATCATTTAACTTATCCTGTATAAAAATCATTCCTTATTATCAATAATTATTCACTGTAATACTGCACAATTTCTGGAGAAAATAAGTGTTAATCACTGTAAAGAAATAATTTATTTATTTTCCAATTAAATGAAAACTACAAAGTCATTTCTGTCTCCTTTATTAAATTTGTTTATTTGGTCGAAAGACCAAATGGTGACCCTGTAACATTTCATTTTAAATCAATCACTTTATTATAGTGAGCCTACTGTCAATAGTCCACTATACTGTATATATATATATATATATATATATATATATATATATATATATATATATATATATATATATATATATTATATATATATATATATATACACGGTGAACCAAAAGTAGGTGGACAGTAGGTTGAATACGGTTTGTGTTATATTATATTATAACTATGGTGTTCATTATAACTATGGTGTTTGTGTTTTATTATTTAAATATTATAACTAAATTTATTTAAATTTTATTTTGTATTATAGTATACAAAAAAATTAAATATGTATTCTCAAAATAAACGTTATCATTTACTGTCCACCTACATTTGGTTCACCCTATATATATATATATATATATATATTACTTTCCTACGACTGACTAATTCAACTCACTTCTACCACTGTGGCAATGAAATTTAATCCTAACAGTTAACACATCATCCGAAGTAACTTTTCTGAATTGTTAACTGTTTTGGGCGGGCATATATACTAGAATGAATATTTATTAAACGAGCCTTGAACCAACTTCACAAATTGCCACAGCAGCAGAAGTGAGTTGAATTACTTTGTAGCAAGTGTAATAAAAAGACATTTGTAAAGTTCTTTAAAGTTCCATTTTTAACCACCATTATTTATTATATTTATATATATATATATATATATATATATATATATAGATATATAATATATATATATATATATATATATATACAGTACTGGCCAAATTATTAGGAATTTTTTAAAAATTTCATTTTTTTGGTATAAAATGTTAAATTAAACCAATTTTAAACGTTGAAAAGTTATTTATTTCTACACAAAATACATGGTCATTATTTAGCAATAGTTTAGTACTTAGTTTGACCCCCCTTAGCTGCCTTAAGGGCTGCGACACGCTCGGCATGCCATGAATCAATTTTTGCATAATTCCTTAATACGTGTAGAGTGAAACCAGACTTGAATAAGTCGCTCTATGAGTTGGTGTTTTGTTGTTATCGGCGTTTCATGGATTACGTCCTTTAAAATACACCATAAACTTTCGATTGGGTTCATGTCTGGAGAATTTCCAGCCCATGGGAGCAACCGAACACTATTTCATGGACACATTTTTTAACCGACTTTGCCGTGTGGCATGGAGCTGAGTCTTGTTTGAAAAATCCAACGTCTATTACCATACCATTCCCTTATTTGAGGCAGTAGACGTCTTCTTAGTACTTCTATATACTTGACTTGGTTCATATTCCCCTCAACAATGCTCAAACGACTAGTTCCATGCACAGAAATTGCTCCCCAAACCATGATCTTTTGTGGAAATTTCACCGTTTTCATCAGACACTCAGGCAAAAATTCTTCTCCAGGCCTCCTTCTTACACTTTGAACACGATCGTCAAGCACGGCAATCGTTGACTCATCGGAGAACACCACCTGCAATCAAAGAAAGCCCTGTGAAAGATCAGTGCATAGCGTATGAAGTACAGCTAAAACGAAGTACAGTATGACTTGCTGCTTTACAGAATATTTTTACTGCAGTTTTATCACGTACTTAAATACACTTCTATGCATACTGTATTTACTGTATTAACATTCTATTTAATGTTAAATATTATTCTTACCTGTTCCCAATCCTCACTAGTCCAGTTAATGTGTTCCTTTGCCCATGCAAAACGTGCCTTCTTCATAGCCTCAGTGAGCCTGGGCTTCTTCCTTGGGCGGTAGGCTTTGAAGCCGGGCAGTTAAAAGCTTCCTGTTGACTGTTCTACGACTAATATTGATGCATCAGCCGCTAGACTACTGGAAATGTTTTTGCAAGTAGCTCTTCTATTTCTAAGAGACAAAATTGCAATCTGTCTATCAGTTCTTGGAGTCGTTACCCTTTTTCTGCGCATCTTCCAACCTTTTTGGGGCCTACATTTTCTCCAAATACCATTTTTTTCTTAATACGAAGTACTGACTGTGGTGAAACATGGAGTTTGGCAGCGATTTCCTTTTGTTTAAATGTAGAAGAAGTTAATAAAACCTGTATTTGCCCAATTTTCCGTGGACTCAAGTCATTCTTTCGCCCCATTTTCAAATTCACTTAAAAACTGTAACAAATAATTGCCGAAATTGGGTAAATACACTATTTAAATTAAACGGTAGTTACAATGACACGTAAAAGAAAGAAAAACACACCCGCATCGCACGACAACCAAACGACAACTGACGAACAAACACGCTTCGTTCGACTAAAGAATTATGCAAAAAATTGATTCATGGCATGCCGAAGCGTGTCGCAGCCATTATGGCAGCTAAGGTGGGTCAAACTAAGTACTAAACTATTGCTAAATAATGACCATGTATTCTTGTGTAGAAATAAATAACTTTTCAACGTTTAAAATTGGTTTAATTTAACATTTTATACCAAAAAATGAATTTATATATATATATATATATATCTATATATAGTGAACCAAAAGTAGGTGGACAGTAAATGATAACGTTTTTTTTGAGAATACATATTTAATTTTTTTGTATACTATAATACAAATAAAATTTAAATAAATTTAGTTCTAATATTTAATATAATATAACACAAACACCAATGTTATAATGAACACCATAGTTATAATATAATATAACACAAACCGTATTCACCTACTGTCCACCTACTTTTGGTTCACCGTGTGTATATATATATATATATACTATATATATATATATATATATATATAATATATATATATATATATATATATATATATTATATATGTTGACGTGAGCGTTGATCATCTTTTTCATCCTTAAATGAACCTAAGAACACTCCTTTCTCTACGATTACATATATATATATATATAATATATATAAATTAGTGGTGGACCAGATATCCGCATCATTTTAACATCCGCATCCGCACTTCTGACTGCGATATTATGCGGATATTACCTCTAATAAATTATGCCATTTACAATTAAATTAGCTTATAAAGTAGCTTTAAGGCCAGTCATGCACATTTCTCTGTAAAGTATTAATTATTAATGAACAAACGAATATATAAACTTGAAAATATAAATAGGTGGTAACACAGAAAATTGAATGAAACTTGTTTTATTGAAATTTCTGTGGCTGAAACTCTTGAGAAAGTTATTATTTTTATCATAATGAAAACATTAATATTAATTTTAATTCTTATGCATTGCCTGCCATAATAGTATATCACGAAATTTGAAAAATTATGTCATATATTCATAATTCTATATTATATTGATAGATTAACTAAATATCCGCATCCGCGGATATTGAAATGAAAGATCCGCATCCGCAGATGTTAAACCTGACATCCGGTCCACCACTAATATATATATATATATATATATATTATATAAAACCTTGGTTTTGATTCCGCCCGAATTGTTCATTCTGACGAAGGTCGAGCTTGTCACTCCATTTTAGCCCTACAATTTAACGTGGAATCCGAACCAGGCCCCACCAGCAGCCCAACGTCTTAACCACTAGGCTACCCAGGATACCCATTTATCTACCAACTAACTTACTTTTTGTTTATTGTGCAAAAGGATGAACAGCTGGGTTTTGCAGCGCGCCACCTCTGAATTTCACAATATTTACTCTGGACATGACCCCCCCCCCCCCCCTCCCATCAAGAAAGCCATATTTTCTTCAGTGTTTCTCCGCGCTCTTTAGGATCGCCAGTTCGGAATACATGGATGTTGAATTAGAAAAAATATAGTATTGGAAGTGATTTGCGTTACCCACCTGCTTTTTTGGAATCTTGTCTTGACAATCATCCTCGCACTTTATCGAAGAATACTTTAGTAATTCCATTTTTCCCAGGCTTTTAAGGCATTGCTAATGTACTTAAACTTTTGAATATTAATGTAGTATTTTCATATGACAATATTGTGAAAAATATCATCGTAAAAGATAGTCCTGCCAATAATTCAGACATTATCTATAAAATTGGTTGTAAACAATGTGATTCCTTTAATACTGGACAGACTGGAAAGGATTTGAACACGCGTGTAAAACAGCATCAACATTCCGTTAGAACGGGACACTCGGACAGTCGTCCAGTGCCCTTTTTGTCCATTTGTCAGAGTTATCCCATTGTATTGATCGGAATAATCCCTTAGTTTTGTTTCACTGAAGCAACATTGTTAATAGAAATATTCTTGAGTCTGCCATTATTCAACTTACAAACAATTTTAACATTAGCCAGGGCATTTTTTCGCTTGATCCTATTGTTTTGAATTCGTTCAGAACGGATTTAGACAAGAAGGGCAAGGTGCTAAAACTCTGGTAGTTTTTCCATATAAATTTGTATGCTCCTCCTACAATTTTTTTGTGCACAATCATATATATATATATATATAATATAAATATTATATATATATATATATATCTTTTTCGTTGTGACCTATATATACTCTCGAACTTGTTATTAATTTCAGTGTTCCCGAGGATGTCATTAGACGAAAGCGCTTGAGCACCATTTCAGTGTTTTCTTTTTCCTTCGTGGTTATTTTTATCATAAATATTATTCACATGTTACTGTCGTGAAATAATTTTCATATAGATAGATAGATAGATAGATAGCGAGAACGAAAAAGAGAATTTTAGTTCCTTAGTTAGGAAGACAAACTCTTCCATAAGCAAATTCAATAAAAACAGCAGTTCTTGTTATTGTATTAAATTAAATAACTGTCAGAGTAGCGGATTTGTGTATAATAAGAAAATTTAATAAAATCAACCTCGTTGCCTTCCAGAAAATGAAAAAATGCAATATAGATAAAATTGACTAAATGTTTTCATATAAAATCGAATCAAAAAGGTTTTAGAAAATGTTTTCTCAAGTATTTTTACTTCTGAAAATAACGGTAGAATTCGTGCGGAAAGGATGAGAAGATTTAATGCAATGGAAAAACAAAATAATAGTCGAAATTTCATATAGTTTGTAATATTAATATTGTTGCTTAATGGGCTTCAAGCATACGTGGTGTATGTTCTTCCACTATCATATAATTTGCGATGCCTTAGGCAAGAATGGAGCAATTGAGCGGCTCTTTCAGTGGATACAGAATTCAGTGAACGTTTGAAGAATTAACTAATGAGACTTTCCTCATGGAAACGAAAGTGAATAAGTATGTTACTATTGATTTACGGTTTGTTAATCACGAGTGACTGAAACAACATTCTTTAAAAGTGATTTACTGTTGGGCACCAACTGATATGAACTAGAGGGCGTTCATGACACCGCGTAAACCACTCACTTATAATGAATATATTTGCTATTGAATTGAATTGAATAACCTTTATTAATAATAAAATAGATACATTGGTTTTACAATTTACAATGGCATAAATAATTGTGAAACTGGACTAATTTTATTTAGGCCTTAAGATTTAGGCTTTACTGGGCTATTCGATCTGAAATTCAATTACACCAAACGGGTACGTTCACGGACTAAAAACTTTGACTATTTTCACACTCTACCAAATGGTTAATCGCACGCTTCTGTAGTTGGACTATTTAAGTTTTCATCCGAACAATAAGTATAGTTAGTACATTTACAGCAAAGGTGAATTAACCATATAGCATTAACTATTTCTATAAACTATATTTGCTATAACTATACTGCATTAACCATTGTGTAAGGTGTGCAAATCTTTAATTATTTTAACTATACTTTTTTCTCTGTAAATTCTTTTCACTTTTCAGAATTAGATTATGAATAAGTTTGGACAGCTAATTATACGCGTATAGGAACAAAACAAACCAACGTTCTAAACGCGAAGATGCATGAGGAAGATAAAAGAAAACGGGCTTCCATAAAGCAACAAAAGCAGGAGAAAGAAATCCCTTCGGGCTGTTTTTACAAAGCTATTTTCAAGCCCTTTGAATCGCTGCTGCCTTTCGTGTTTGTTTCGGTGGCTTTTGACTAAAGTAGTGCGTAAAGTTTCTATTTCGAATAGGGATTAAAAATAAAAAGTTCTTTCGATCTTCTATCAACTTGAATCTTATACATGTTTGGAGGTTGTATATCGTTAAAATATATATATATATATATATATATATATAAAATCCTTTTTAATGATTTGTTTACATAAGAACTGCTCGTTAGTAAGCCTTGTGAGAAAGGGTATATTTATTAATAATATGTTATAATGTTATAATATTTCAGACCAACAAAGACCCTAGCATCCACTCATGGTTGGTCTACCTAACCGTGTTTGTAATTGTGTATTGCGCGTGTCCTCCATGGTGGCGGAGAGGACCTACAATTTTACGTGGATTCCAAACCACAAAAACCTTAATTTTACTACCTTAAACTATACCCAATCTATCAACATATGTGTCTAATCGATTTTTAAACATATTTATAAACGTGTTACTAATTACTTCTACCGACAAACTATTCCACCTATTTACTATTCTATGCGTAAAAAAGTTTTTTGCAACTGCTGTCTCGAACCTTCTACTTGTCACCTTTCACCCGTTATTTCTAGTTCTACCATATCGTGCTATTTCGAAAAAGCTTAGGTTATTGAACCCATTCATAATTTTAAAAATTTGGATTAGATCATCCCTTAGCCTCCTAGTCTCGAGTGTAGTCAACTTTAACTCCTCTGGCATATCCTCGTACGACTTTGACCTAAGCGACGGAATCATCTTAGTTGCTCGTCTTTGAACTCTTTCGATTTTGTCTATATCTTTGCGCATATGCGGATTCCAAAATTGGATCGCGAACTCCAAATGGGGTCTAACTAATGATTTATAAAGAGGAACAATAATATCGCGCGATTTGTACTCAAAACTCCTAGCTATAAAACCTAGCACTTTGTTCGCCTTATTAACCGCTGCTGTGCTTTGTTTCGCTACTTTCAAGTCACCAGTGACTATAACTCCTAAATCTTTTTCCTAATCTACGCTTGCCAACCCCTTCCCCGACATACTATACGCAAAATTACCGTTACGCGAACCTATATGTAAAATTTTGCACTTATCAACGTTAAATCTCATTTGCCATGTGACCGACCAATCAACGATTTTATTCACATCTTCCTGGATTTTACCTCTATCTTCATCATTTATCGCCCTACCACACAACTTCGTGTCATCCGCAAACTTTGAAACTGTACTGACTAGGCCGACATCTAAATCGTTAATATATCATTAATGTTAGAGTAATTATTTTTTTATATACTGTACCACTGAAATAATGTTATTATATCCGCTTTTTAAAAATACAAGTTATTTCTGCATTTCTACACTATATTAATAGATATTTTAAAAATAATTTTCAATTTTCACTACATATTTAAGAACATATTGCTAATACCAAATACATACAAACGTTAACCATTCTAGCATACAAATGTAAAATGTACATAGAGCCGTGGAAAAATGTTCTCCAAAGAAAAACGTAGGAAATGTACTGAAAATTTTGTGTATATATATATATATATATATGTTATAATTGTATACAGAGTGTCCATAAATTATCTTTACAAATTCCACTGAAATTGAATTGAATTTGTAAGGATAATTTTTGGACAGCCTGTATTTTTATGACTGGGTAACGAATACATCGTTCGTCCTGGAGATTTAGCCTTCAAATCATATTAAATAAATATATGTTTGCACACTTCCTTCTAATTGCTAAAAATAATTGATACCCCCATTTAGTCATTCTGAACGCTGACCTTTTTTCTTTAAATAGTCAGCTTTAGTTTTAGGCTTTAATTTTTAATCATACATTTTAGTGTCTCATTTACAATGTCTCTGTATCGTACTAAATCACTCGTTATATTCTTTTATCATATTTTTTTTAGAACTTTTGGGGTAATTGCAATTACTGAAGGACTGGGGGTTACCCTTTACAACTTAAAGGAAGCCATAAAATAAAGGGGATATAGAATTAAACCGTTAGGTTTTTTGTTTTTTTTAAATATCGTAATTTTTTTCGTAATTTTTTTTATTTAGCTCGATATAACCTAAAGTTACAATTCATGTAATACGCAATATTCAGTTTTCATCCGTGTTTGTTCTTTACTTTTTAGGCGTTTGTTTTTGGAGGGGAGGCTCGTATAGTTTGGGAATTATTCATCCCGTTTCTGTGTAACTCGTAACGCACCACACTGGCATCTACTCCTTATCACACACGCGCACATACATTCATACGCTGTGCACCGTCGGAGAAATTTGTGATAGCACTCAGGATATACTGGCCAGGTAGAGGGTCTTCTGGCTCGCTGCATGCCCTTTTCTCCAGTCAATACTGGAGTGAGAGGACGTCATACAATTTCTTTTTTAAATAAGATCAAAATTCTAAATATCGTGTTTTATAAAATGTTAAGATAAAAACAATAAAATATAAAACTGAACTAAAACTGGACAACGTTTTGCATGAACAAACATTGACTTTATTTTTTTTTTTTTAAACTCCAAGCGGAGAAGAACGCCGGTAAAATGACTCCAATGTGAGAATGGGAAATACTGAATAAAAATAACAATAGAAAAAAGCTAAATAGTCCTGAACAAATGAAGAGAGAAGAATTCATCTCCAGTAGCCAGATGTACGGTGCGTGTTGGGAAAGAAAATAACAAAAAAATAATGCAACTCACGCAGTGAGACATTCTTCTTCTATTGGAGAGGCACTTTTTGTAGGCATTTGCCCTTGGCCCCCTCCTTCCTGCATAAAAAAAAAGTAACCAGAGAAACCATGTAAGAAAAACCCAAAATTATAGAAAACAAGGACAGAAGGAGTTTTGATAGGAAGCTTCTCCGGAAGATACAACCTTTATGACTGCTCTCTGGAGTTAGGTGAAAGACTCCAACTCCAAGGACGGAGAAAATGGGAAAACTATTCACCCAAGGTCGTTATCAAATGTACAGAATCCTTCCAACAAATTAAAATTAGTTCACAAATATATATATATATATATATATATATATAGAGAGAGAGAGAGAGAGAGAGAGGAGGGGCAACAAGCTTGACCTTGTGAAATGAGGAATCATCGCACGGAATATTTGAAAGGTATATATATATATATATATATATATATATATATATATATAATCGAAGTAAAACCTCACCCTGATGACTATGTTTATGTAATTTCATTCATTCAATAATTCCCAAGCTATGTATGACTCGTTTCCTTCCGAACGGAATTCACACGCAGTGACGCAAACTGTTTCTTTGATTCACTTGGGAAAAACAGTTGTTAAGAAGCTCGGTTCTACAATGTTCTCAGGTGTCGTCAACCGCTCGCGTGATGGCGTTGCCATGTTCCGTTCCTTTAACTATATAGAAGGGGATCAGCGCCTTTACGGTAGATCCCTGAAGAGGGTCTCCGGGCTGAAAGGGTTTCGGTCCGTTAACGGGAATTGCTTTCGGAAATTGGAAGATTGGGTTTCAATTTAAGTCTGACTGTTTAGAGAAAGATCAGTAGCTTAGAATTGATTCATATAAGCTCGGGCTCAGAACGGACAAGGGTGTCTTAGAGGGGGGTCTCTGGCTTATTTCATATCTTACAATGAAGAAAAAGTAACCATATTATAATTATGAAACTTTTATTATTATTATTATTATTATTATTACCTCCCTGTTCTATATAAAAGAAACATTTTATTCATTCTAATCCATTATATTTATCTCGCCTATATTCAAATTAAAAATCGTGTAAGCCGTTGTGTTTATTTTCTACTCAACTGGTAAATACACAATGTTTACGTCAACCTCCATATTTGGCAGAAACTGAGAGAAAACTGTATGGTCAGTTAATTAGAAGGTATGATATGTCTATGAAAGTTGGTTGGTTAGTTAGAAGAGCTGTAATTTGTAAGATGAACTATTATTGTTAATGGAAAGTTTGTTTCTATAGATGTACAAAAATTCTAAAACTCGGAGTTCTGTAAGGTTATTGGATCTAGTTAGAATTTCGAACTGAGTTTTGTGAAGGGGATAGTTGCTTTCATTACTATGGTTTCTAATTGCGAATTGTGGTGGGCTACAGAGGGGACGGTTGGTACGGACTGATAAGCCTAAATGTTGTGAAAGGGGTACCTCCAGTTGGAGCTGAGTACTGCCAATATACGCAGCCTCACAGCTGTCGCACGTGTATTTACAAACAACATTAGGGAATACAGTTTTGGGGAATTTGTCTTTGAACTTTAAAAAATTTGATAATTTAAGTGGGTTGACGAGGGCGAATCTAAAATTTATTTGGGGATAACTAGACTTACCAGTTGAGGTAATTTTAATTTAATTTAATTTTAATCATTTTAATTTTCTTTTGTATTTATGTAATTTTAATGATTTTAATTTTCTTTTGTATTGATGTAATTTTCACTATTCTCATTTCTGTTTTAAGGTTTTAAGACTTATAATTCACTGATGATGACAAAAGATTTGTCGAAACGTCTGAAGTATAAAAAATAAACGAAAATGTTTGCTGTTGTGTTGGTCCTTCTTTTCATGTGTGTTTCATAACATGTGGGACGCACACTTTCAGAATGGATTCAGGACCCTGAAAAAAATGAAAAAAGTGTATATAAACATATGCCCGAAATCGCTTTGTTTCCGAGTTACAGTCCGTTTTGTGTTCCAGCAATTCTTTCCGCAAACTGTTTACAAACACTGCCTGCCGACAATGTTTGTGAGTGTGTACGAGACTTATTTCATGTATGGCCTTGCCGATTGTAATGTTTCGTACATTCTATGACATGTTTCAATATCGTTGAGTGTAGAGCCATCAGTCAGTCAGAGGTGCATCGCGGTGTTTCACTGTTCGTATTCGTAACTTCTTACCGTGAGTTAGTGCAGTCCAGTAAAAAAAAGCCTTAAACGTTTTTGTGCTATTCAGTGATAATGTGCGTTTGAAGTGAGAATGGAGACTTATTCAAACAGAGAAATAGCAGACATGCATCTCATGTATGGACTTGCCGAGTGTAATGCGGCCGCAGCAAGACGTCTGTATGCGGAAAGGTTTCCGAATCGCCGTCTGCCAGATAAGAAGGCCTTTCAGAGAATAGACGAGCGTCTTGGTGATACAGGATCATTCACCAAGCGAGTTTCAGATGGTGGTAGACCAATCAGCGTCAGAACTGTTGAGTTGGAAGAGCGGGTCCTCAATCGCGTGGAAGAACATCTTGGTGTCAGCACCCGAAGGATAGCAGCAGCAGAGGGTGTAAGATACACAACTGTGTGGAGAATTTTACAGGAACAGCTTTACCCATATCACATTCAGAGAGTACAAGCAAGGCCTTACTGAAGCTGATTTCCCACCATGAGAGGTTTTTTGTATTTGGTTCCTTCAACAGTGTGCTCGCGATCCTCTTTTTCTATCCTCCGTGTTGTTTTCTGATGAGGCTGCCTTCACAAGAAATGGCGTGATCAATTTTCACAACACTCATCACTGGGCCGAAGAGAATCCGCATGCCATCATCCAGTCAAGGCACCAACAACAATTTAGTATCAATGTATGGTCAGGACTTATTGCCGACAACTTAATCGGGCCTTTTGTTTTGCCTGGAAGATTAACAAGAGAATCCTATTCCAATTTTTTAAGGAATGATTTAAGCGATTTACTAGATGAAGTTCCTCTTGGTGTCCGACGTCGTATGTGGTTTATGCATGACGGCGCTCCGCCTCATTTTAGTCGAGTAGCCAGAGACTATTTGGATGACCATTTCCCTGATAAATGGATAGGTTGTGGAAGACTCATTGCGTGGCCTGCTCGCTCCCCGGACCTGAATCCAATCGATTTTTACCTGTGTTGGTCATCTGAAATCCATCGTTTATGTGACACGCATTGACAACGTTGAAATGCTTCGCCAACGTGTAGAACAAGGATGCCAGAAAATCCGAGCAATACCTGGAATGTTTGAACGCGTCAGGCAGTCTATGACGAGGCGTGTTCAGGCGTGTATTCAAGCGCAAGACGGTCATTTTGAGCACTTCCTTTAAAGGTAAGGCGGATACTTGCTGGAACGCATAACGGGCTGTAACTCGGAAGCAAAGCGATTTCGGGCATATGTTTATCTAAACTTTTTTCATTGTTTTCAGGTCCTGAATCCATCCTGAAAGTGCGTCCCACATGTTATGAAACACCATATATATATATATATAGAGAGAGAGAGAGAGAGAGAGAGAGAGAGAGAGAGGTCCAGAAAAAAGTAAGTGTAAATATACATATACAAACTAAGTAATCTTTGGCTTCTGTATATTTTCCCAGAAAAGAGAATGAAGAAAGTATAAAGAACAACCCCTTCACTTCACTGATAACCATTTAATTACATGAAGTAATTTTACGTTACATGAACAAAATCGAATTTCATAGTTTCGACATTCAACCTTCCGAAAGTACAGTATATGGATTTCACATTTCAAACTAATTTCAGATTTTCAATAACCAGACCAATGTCGTAATTGGGCTTTGCATGAAATGAATTTTACTTGTATTAACATGATTTTTATTAATTATAATGGTATTTGTTAAACTGAACTTATACTGTACTGGAAATGTTAATGGTTCTACTATTTTGACAAGCGTTTAATTGCACTGAACTCCACCAGCGTGTGTCTGATTTGGCCTAACGGACAGGAAGCCGAAACACGAAATAGATTTTATATGATTTTATTCAATTAAACTCTTGAAACACGGTGTTTAGAAGTGGGGCAAATGAAGATGAAAGTGACATTGAAAGAAGGAAAGGTCTAGTCGGCCTAAGCCGACTATAATTAACAGAATTGGCATTAAACCAACACTCTGAAACACACCGCATCTTACGATTAGAGGTGGAAAGAGTACATCAGTACGCGAGTATTCTTGTACTCGAGTACGGGGTTTTGTTGTACTTGCTTTCAATGCAATGCGTTCATATAGTTTAATAAGCTTTGTTCATGCAAGCAGCCAGGCACCAATTAAAGTTTCAAACCACACTCTTACACGCGTACTCGTACTCGGACAGTACTAAAAAGGTATATTGTACTCGTAATCGTACCCGTACTCGTCCAACTCCATAATTTTGGTACTCTTTCCACTGCTACTTACGATCACGAATCTCAGCGAAATTCTGTTTTGAAATACGGCGTAGTGTTGCCAACTGGAAATTTTAAAACTAAATACTATCTCGACAAATCAACTGGGATTTTAAAACTCTCTCTCTCTCTCTCTCTCTCTCTCTCTCTCTCTCTCTCTCTCTCTCTCTCTCTCTCTCTCTCTCTCAGGGTTCCGTTTTGGGGCCACTGTTGTTTATCATTTACATAAATGATATCGACGGTGGCATCGTCAGTCGGATCGCCAAATTCGCTGATGACACCAAGCTTGGGGCCAATGTTGGGACGCCCGAAGCGATCGAGGAACTGCGTGCGGACCTAGGTAGGATAGGAGAGTGGTCCAAAAAATGGCAAATGCCGTTTAACTTGGGTAAAGGCAAGGTGATGCACATTGGCTACGCCAATCCCAAGTCGGACTACTCGATGTTGGGGAGAAATATCGAGACGACTGATTTGGAAAAGGACTTGGGTGTGCTAATTAGCAGCGACCTTAAGTTTACGAAACAGTGCGTAGAGGTGGAAAAGAAAGCCCAGAAGCTGTTGGGTTATATCAGGAGGAAATTTCAGTTTCGGAACAAGGAGATTGTGCTCTCTCTTTACAATTCCCTCGTTCGGCCGCACCTGGAGTATGCAGTGCAGTTCTGGTCGCCCACTCTCAGGAAAGATATTGAGAGGCTGGAGCGAGTGCAGGCGAGGGCCACAAAGTTAATCCCTTCCGTTAGGCATATGGGCTACAATCGACGGTTACGTGCCCTGAACTTGTTTTCGCTGGAAATTCGGAGGCTGCGCGGTCAACTCATCGAGGTTTTCAAGTTCTTACGCGGGTTCAACGATGTCGATTTTAGAAGCATATCTTAGTTTAAATGATAACCCAACTCGCAACAATGGTTGGAAGTTGGATTTGAAAAGGTTTAGGACTAGTGTGCGTGGGAATTACTTTACGTATAAGATCTGTGACACGTGGAACAGGTTACCTTCAGAAGTTGTGAACAGTTCCTCTGTGGATCACTTCAAGAAAAGGTTAGACCAAATCTTGCACACTATTTGAGGGTGTAGAAAATTTTCCATGGCACCCGTTGCCATTGGTACCACCTCGGTATGGGCCGCAAGGCCTTTTGAGGTACTACTTTTCCTTGTAACTCTCTCTCTCTCTCGCATCAGTTAATATAAAACAAATTTTTAATTATTATAATAATCACGTCAAATTGCATTAAATAACACTCACATTAGTTCCAATTTATTACACTCTCCCCGCCCTTTTTTAAAAATACGTTTTCAATTAGAAAACATATTTTTAACACCAATTAAGAATTTACATTTCCATATTGACAAAAAAAAATGTCAGAGAATAACAACAGAAACGTGAACATTTAAATAAAACTTCATACACGACACTTTATATCAGTTCATGGTAATATCCGCAGACATCTGTATCAGTAACATTTTCAATCAATAACTTCAAAATTTTCCATAAAACTGTTACAATAAATTTGGGGATAAAGTTTCTTTTAAACTTCAATACAAGAATTTCGACTGTCACATTCTATTTCAGCGATTTCTCATCAAGAACCGCCTTGCATTCGAAAAATATATATATATATATATTAGTGATGGGACGATTAATCGGAATCGGAATCGAGAATCGGAAGAATCGAGCATTTTTCAGGAATCGGAATTGGAATCGGAATCGAGAGAATTGTACCATGATTTCCGATTCTTAAAACGATTCTTTAACTTTTAATTGAACCAGTTTTGCAATGTAAACTTTAAAATTTAAATGAAAGAGGATAACAAATTTCATTTTTATTGTATTGTAGCTATACATTAAAACATGTATATCCATGATGTGTAATCAAGAAGATTAAAATGAATTGTTACAACTTACAGTTGATTTTTATTTTTAAACCAATCTCTTATAATTTATAATTTATATTGCCATACTCATAATGTAAATAGTTAATCTTACCAGAGTAAAATATGACAATTTCCAGAAAAACAGGTATAGAATTATATTTAAAAATATTGAGAATCGGAATCGGAATCGAGAATCGTATCGGAATCGAGACTTTTTAGTGGTATCGGAATCGGAATCGGAATCGTTAAAAATTTTGGTATCGTCCCATCACTAATATATATAGTACGTATAATATATATGAAAATTATTTCACGAAAGTAACACGTGAAAAATATTTATGATGAATAAAACCACGAAGGAAAGGAAACACAAAAAGGTGCTCAAGCGCTTTCGTCTAATGACATCCTCAGGAACACTGAAGTACATGAAAGGTTACGGCCTATATATAGGTTACAGAAAGAAAAAAAAATAAATAAATAACATACATACACACAAACATATATATATATATATATATATATATATATATATATATATATATATATATACATATCTATATATATATATATATATATATATATATATATATATATATTATATATATATATATATATATATATGCAATAAACGGAGAAGTAAAAATAAAAATTAAAAATTAAAGATTAGAGGATTAACAAAGAGGCATACAGATTTGTAAGGAAAATATCGATTTTTAGCACAAGATCAAATGAATTAAAAATACAAATTTATACTGGAAATCTACCCGGGTTTTAACACTGCCTTTTAGAGTCAAGTTTCGATATATATAAAAATAAAATGAAGATTAAAAGTTAATAAAGTAGCGTACAAGTTTACCAAAGATTTAGCGTCCTACCCTTTTTATCTAAATTTGTTTTGAAGGAATTCAAAACAACAGGATCGAGTTGAAAAAGACCTTTGCTTATGTTGAAGTTATTTGAAAGTTGGATAATGGCAGACTCAAGAATATTTCTATTGACAATGTTGCTAGAATGAAATAAAACTGAAGCATTATTCCAATCAATACAGTGGGATAACTCTGACAAATGGACAAAAAGAGCCAACTGTCCTGTTCTAACGGAATATTGATGCTGTTTTATACGTGTGTGCAAATCCTTTCCCGTCTGACCTATGTAAAAGGAATCACATTGTTTACACCCAATTTTATAGATAATGCCTGAATTATTGGTAGGGCTATTTCTTACTATGATATTTTTCACAATATTGTTATATGAAAATACTACATTAATATCCAAAAGTTTAAGTACATTAGCAATGCCTAAAAAGCCCGGGAAAAATGGAAGTACTAAAATATTTTTTGACAAAGTACGAGTGTTATTATTGACACGATAGAAAGTTCGTTTTGCCTTGTTGAGACAAGATTCCATAAACGCAGATGGGTAACACAGATCACTTCCAATACCGTTGATTTTTTCCAATTCGACATCGATGTATTCCGGACTGGCGATCCTAAGGGCGCGGAGAAACATTGATGAAAAAATGGCCTTCTTAGTGGGGGTGTCATGTCCCGAGTAAAAGTGTACGTAGGACAAATTGTTTGTTGTTTTCCGATAGATACTAAACTTGTCCTACGTACACTTTTACTCGGGACATGACACCCCCACTAAGAAGGCCATTTTTTCATCAATGTTTCTCCGCGCCCTTAGGATCGCCAGTCCGGAATACATCGATGCCGAATTGGAAAAATCAACGGTATTGGAAGTGATCTGTGTTACCCATCTGCGTTTATGGAATCTTGCCTCAACAAGGCAAAACGAACTTTCTATCGTGTTAATAATAACACTCGTACTTTGTCAAAAATATTTTAGTACTTCCATTTTTCCCGGGCTTTTTAGGCATTGCTAATGTACTTAAACTTTTTGATATTAATGTAGTATTTTCATATAACAATATTGTGAAAAATATCATAGTAAAAAATAGCCCTACCAATAATTCAGGCATTATCTATAAAATTGGGTGTAAACAATGTGATTCCTTTTACATAGGTCAGACGGGAAAGGATTTGCACACACGTATAAAACAGCATCAATATTCCGTTAGAACAGGACAGTTGTCCAGTGCTCTTTTTGTCCATTTGTCAGAGTTATCCCACTGTATTGAGTGGAATAATGCCAACATTGTCAATAGAAATATTCTTGAGTCTGCCATTATCCGACTTTCAAATAACTTCAACATAAGCAAAGGTCTTTTTCAACTCGATCCTGTTGTTTTGAATTCCTTCAAAACAAATTTAGATAAAAAGGGTAGGACGCTAAATCTTTGGTAAACTTGTACGCTACTTTATTAACTTTTAATCTTCATTTTATTTTTATATATATCGAAACTTGACTCTAAAAGGCAGTGTTAAAACCCGGGTAGATTTCCAGTATAAATTTGTATTTTTAATTCATTTGATCTTGTGCTAAAAATCGATATTTTTCCTTACAAATCTGTATGCCTCTGTTAATCCTCTAAACTTTAATTTTTAATTTTTATTTTTACTTCTCCGTTTATTGCATATATATATATATATATATATATATGTATGTGTGTAGATATGTATATATATATATATATATGTTTGTGTGTATGTATGTTTTTTTTTTTTTTTTTTCTTTCTGTAACCTATATATAGGCCGTAACCTTTTATGTACGTCAGTGTTCCTGAGGATGTCATTAGACGAAAGCGCTTGAGCACCTTTTGTGTTTCCTTTCCTTCGTGGTTTTATTCATCATATATATATATATATATATATATATATATATATATATATATATAAACAGTTATAGAGTTATTACAAGGGCAACAACAGAAAGAAAAGAAACATGTTTCCAAATCCTACTGACCAGAGCGCACATAATATGACACAAAAAAGAAAAAAAAATTGGGTCAGTATTAAAAGATTTTCACTTATAATTTTACCAAATAATAATTACTGTACATGAAGTTCTGAAAGTGTTCAGATAACAGTCCGCTGACTTTATGTCTGTCGAAAGCTGCCAACGGACTTTTTAAGTTTTCAGTTTTCAATCGTAGCTCTCCTGCTCATTTCACTAGAACTCAAGGGGTTGCATCACCATGCAGGAGATCAGCACTGCATTGAGCTTTCGTTCTCTCTCTCTCTCTCTCCTCTCTCTCTCTCTCTCTCTCTCCAAAAAATGGGGAAAAAAGGATGTCGTCCATTCAAAGAGAATCAAAAGGATGGAGATATAGTGAAGGTGGAACCATGTACCGGAATTGGACGGGATTTGCTATTCTAGAAGCTGACGGAGAAACTCGCCACTATCATCTAAACTTCTTTTCGGTGAACGTTGCTCCTCTGCTATGTACAGCTGAAAGGTTCCCTACATGGTACTGGTCAATCAACCACTTGGCTATAGGGGGTTTCACAACCAACCTATATTATGCATGTGTCTGCAGTAAAACCTTGAACACTTGTTCAAACTTTCTTAGTTTGCCTACCGAGTAATAAGGCACACATTGAGCCAAATATCAAACCAGTGGCAGTGGGACCAGGGCTGTCCGAAAATATCATTAGGCCACAAACTCTTGAAACTGTCCTGCACTCAACTCTCTGCGCATTGGTTCCGCCTCTCTCTCTCTCTCTCTCTCTCTCTCTCTCTCTCTCTCTCTCTCTCTCTCTCTCTCTCTTACTGTTTTGATTAGGGACTTGCAGATCAGGGGCCAGGAGAAGTACTTTGCTTCTGCAAACCGGGATGGGAGGAAGGTAAGGTGCTTACCTGGGCGGGGAACGGCGCACTTAATTAAGGAAGGAGGTAGAGCAGGTGCGCGTGGCTAGTCGGAGGACTGCGATCGTTGTCCACGCTGGTGGCAACGACCTGTTCCTCAAAGGCAGCAGGGTAGGTCTTACAGAAGGGATCATCACCGAGATTATGTCTCTTGCGGATGATCTAAAACTGAAGACAGACAGGGGAATGTTGATGGGTATTTTACCGCGGATGAATGCCAGTGACCACGCGCTCAGTAAAGTCATTGGCATGAACGAGAGGGTGCAAGACTTGTGCGTCCCGCTGGGCGTGAGGTTTATTGACCCGTTCGACGCATTTTCGGGTAGGTGGGACCTTTACCAGAAGGATGGTGTCCACCTCAATGACAAGGGTAAAGGTGTGCTAGGCGCGCTGTTCAACCGACACCTATACAGAATGGTGAAGTCGAGCCCGGGGAGAGATGATGGGCCCCCACCGGGGAGAGATGATGTTGAGCCGGTGGCGGACGTACCTTCAACTGAAGGGTGAGTCCAGGTACAGGTGGGTGACCCTCCTTCCACGTTAGAGGGGGCTCAGGCTCCTACGGAAGTTGCTCCCTCGTTGGTGAGGGGCTCTTCAACTCCCAACAGCCCTTGCTGTTCGGGAAACGGGTCGTGCTAGGGGGCGGTCAGAATAGGGAAGGCTCCCTCCGTGCAATGCTTTTTAATGCTAGGTCGATTAGGAATAAGTTTTTCCAATCGTTCCCATAAGAACAATGAAGCGTATGTCCGCCTGTGTAGGGAAGTGAAGGCGAAGGTTAGGCTAGCGAAACGTAACGAAGAACTACGGGTGGCAAGCCTCTGCAAGGGGAACCCTAAGGAGTTCTTCAGTTATGTTAATAGTAGAAAGCTCATTAGAAGCTAAAGGACCGAAGCGGCGTTCTGCGGACCTCCAACGCGAACATCGCTAATATGCTTAATGAATACTTTGCGGGAGTGTTCACCAGGGAGGATACCCGCGTCATCCCCGAGCCAGGCGTCAGGCACGGAGGTGCTGGCCTGGATAGTGTTCGATGTATCGCGACAGTCGTTGCCGATAGAATAGACAAACTGAGCGAGTTTAAGGCTCCTGGGCCAGACCAGTTTCTCCCCAGAGTGTTGCGGGAGGTGCGCGACCAGGTGGCTCCCCACCTGGCTACAGTCTTCAATAAATCGTTGGAGACGGGCCAGGTGCCTGGTGACTGGAGGGAAGCCAACGTGACCCCTATCTTTAAGAAAGGGGATCACGAAACTCCAGGGAACTATCGTCCCATTAGTCTCATTTCAGTTGTAGGTAAATTATTAGGGGGGATAATAGCGGATAGGATCGTTGACCATTTGGATTCCTACAAGCTGCTTGGGGACTCCCAACATGGGTTTAGACGGTATAGGTCGTGTCTCACCAACTTGCTCGAGTTTTTCCACGTTATGTTGAGTGAGTATGATAAGAGTAGGGCGATTGATATACTTTATCTCGACTTTCAGAAAGCCTTTGATAAGGTACCTCACCGCCGGCTAATGGCGAAAGTCCGCGCGCTGGGTATCGGTGGGGAAGTAGGTAGGTGGATTGAAAACTGGCTGAAGAATAGGCGACAGAGGGTTGTAATTAAAGGGGCTAGTTCGGGTTGGGCCTCGGTCACTAGTGGGGTTCCTCAGGGTTCCGTTTTGGGGCCACTGTTGTTTATCATTTACATAAATGATATCGACGGTGGCATCGTCAGTCGGATCGCCAAATTCGCTGATGACACCAAGCTTGGGGGCCAATGTTGGGACGCCCGAAGCGATCGAGGAACTGCGTGCGGACCTTGGTAGGATAGGAGAGTGGTCCAAAAAATGGCAAATGCCGTTTAACTTGGGTAAATGCAAAGTGATGCACATTGGCTACGCCAATCCCAAGTCGGACTGCTCGATGTTGGGGAGTAATATCGAGGTGACTGATTTAGGAAAGGACTTGGGTGTGCTAATTACCAGCGACCTTAAGTTTACGAAACAGTGCGTAGAGGTGGAAAAGAAAGCCCAGAAGCTGTTGGGTTATATCAGGAGGCAATTTCAGTTTCGGAACAAGGAGATTGTGCTCTCTCTTTACAATTCCCTGGTTCGGCCGCACCTCAGGAAAGATATTGAGAGGCTGGAGCGAATGCAGGCGAGGGCCACAAAGTTAATCCCTTCCGTTAGGCATATGGGCTACAATCGACGGTTACGCGCCCTGAACTTGTTTTCGCTGGAAACTCGGAGGTTGCGCGGTCAACTCATCGAGGTTTTCAAGCTCTTACGCGGGTTCAACGATGTCGATTTTAGAAGTATGTTTAGTTTAAATGATAACTCAACTCGCAACAATGGTTGGAAGTCGGATTTGAAATGGTTTAGGACTAGTGCGTGTGGGAATTACTTTACCTGTAAGATCTGTGACACGTGGAACAGGTTACCTTCAGAAGTTGTGAACAGTTCCTCTGTGGATCACTTCAAGAAAAGGTTAGACCAAATCTTGCACACTATTTGAGGGTGTAGAAAATTTTCCATGGTACCCGTTGCCATTGGTACCTCCTTGGTATGGGCCGCAAGGCTCTCTCTCTCTCTCTCTCTCTCTCTCTCTCTCTCTCTCTCTCTCTCTCTCTCTCTCTCTGTTCAAGAAAAGGTTAGACCGAATCTTGCACACTATTTGAGGGTATGGAAAATTTTCCCTGGCACCAGTTGCCATTTGTACCTCCTTGGTATGGGTCGCAAGGCCTTTTGAGGTACTTCTTTTCCTTGTAACTCCTTGTAACTCTCTCTCTCCCTCTCGTCAGTGATCGATCACCTTACTCGGGTCACTAAACGTCACTGGTGCAATTTGGATTCAACTTAGTTGCTTCTAAATCGAGCTGTACGTAATTTTGAAGAAAAATAACCCAACGTTTGTAATTGTAACTGATTATCACCTTTCAAATTTAATGAACAAACAATAGCCATAATTTGCTTTCGCCAAAATTAGGAAAAAAATATAAAAAAATTACAGAATTTCGCACCATTCTAGTCGCTCCCTAACTACCAATAAGGTAACTTATGGCAATTACATCTAGAAAGAGAACAAACAAAACCAAACACTGCTGCGCTGTATATAAATATGAATGCGCCTATACATCATAACCATAATTATAATTTTTAAAAATCTTATTCAAACTATTTTCGGGAATTAAAGCGATACAATCAAATACAAAACACCAAAATGAATACAAAAACTTTGCAACGAACTAGACATGCACCTCGTCTTGGGGCGCGGACAACACGAATCCTCAGGATGCCACAGAAACGATACTGGCAACCTAAAAATGCCCCCATTTTTGGTCATCAGTCAATTTAAAGCTCCAAATACACGAGTGAACCCGAATAAAGTTTAAAAAGTAGTATATTTACCCAAAAATAATTATCATTACCTAACAAAATTTAAACGTAAATACCTAAAAATGAGAACCTTTACATTAATTCCAACCTGCAACGTTAAATTCAATAGGAAGAAACCCTATAATTTACAAAAACATCTGAGAAAAAACTTTCTCATCCAACACGAAACTCAGCATGGTTTGCAAATCAGAATAATTCCAGTAATTCAACGCCCAGTACCAAAAATAGTTACAATTTTTCTAATGAAAATAGGTGTGAAATAAAAATATTCCTAAACGTGTATGCAAATTTGGGATGAAATAAGATAAATTACCTAAAAAGAAGATACTCTAACAGTAATGTACAATATTATCTCCACTGAGCTGAAACTTGAAAATATAAAACGAACCAAAACAAAAGTTAGTTTATACGAGATGCGCCTTTCAGAAAACAAAAACTTCCTAATCTATCTCAATTTTCTTTTGGTCACAAATATTATGACCATCATGACGCCAAAATAAAACGTTTTGGAATAAATTATCATTTTACAAAAGATAATAATGTCTTATCTGGATTTACTTATAAAATTCAAACCGATACACTTAGTACCCGTGGTCTGTAGGCTTAAACGAAAATAAAAATAAAGAAAATTACGTAAGGTCTATCATACAATATATTATTTCCAAACCTTTTCTTTTATCCACTTAATTTGTTATTTACTAAATTCTGCTTCAACTGAACAAATTATTTGCTAAATTCTGCTTCAACTGAACAAATTATTTACTAAATTCTGCTTCAACTGAACAAATTATGTACTGAATTCTGCTTCAACTGAACAAATTATTTACTGAATTCTGCTTCAACTGAACAAATTATTTGCTAAATTCTGCTTCAACTGAACAAATTATTTACTGAATTCTGCTTCAACTGAACAAATTATTTACCAAATTCTGCTTCACTTGAACAAATTATTTACGAAATTCTGCTTCAACTGAACAAATTATTTACTGAATTCTGCTTCAACTGAACAAATTATAAGACTATATATGTCATTAGGCCATTTACCGAAAGAAATAATATATTTGCATACAAACCCCTTTTTACATTAATCAAAGCTAATCAAAGCCAATTAAAGCTAATCAAAATGACAATTAACGGCTAAAATGTTTCGCCCAATTTATAAATTGTGGTTACAAAATATTTCCAAAATAAGTAAAGCTGTTCTATTTCCAAACCAAACGGAGATCACACATATATATATATATATATATATATATATATATATATATAATAAACCGTTCTGTTGAATCCTTCCTCTATAATGTGTGAAGAAATTTTTTCATAATGCATAAATGCTGAAAACGAAAATTAATTAAATAAAAATAACTGACAGAAAATAGTAAAATACAGTCAAACAGTCTTAAATGCACTTAATAACAAAAAAACCTCACTATTAAAACTGTATACGTCAAATTTTTGTTAAATTATCTACATTAACAATGATAATTTGAACATCCATTTCTCTAGGTCATAAATTCGAATCTTTAACTCATCTCCGAAACGGCATTTATGTAGGCCAGTCATAAAAATAAACTAGACTAACCATGAGTGGACCCTAGGGTCTTTGCTGGTCTGAAATATTATAATATAATAATTGAAAGCTCTAAATGAAAAATTGAACTGTTGAATAAAAATTCATAATTTAAAAATACATTCTTTTAACAAATGTCCCAGTAGTGGCGCAAAAGTCGCGCATCATAGGAATTTTCAGTGTTGATTATAATATACTATTTTTTTTCTTTAGGTAGGGGATGGCTGCGAAATTAACAATAGACGAGAGGGTGAATTTGGTTTTAATGTATGGAATATCAGGTACAACAAATCGATGAATCGGTACAGAATTTAAATTCTGTACCCATTCATCGATTTGTTATACCTGGTATTCCATACATTAAAACTAAGCTCACCCTCTCGTCTATTGTTAATTTCACAGCCATCCTCTACCTAAAAGAAAAAATAATATATTATAGTCAACACCGAAAATTCCTATGATGCGCGACTTCTGCGCCACCCTGTATACCTACAGGGATTAGTTATGTCAGTGTCTATTTGTTTTAAGCATTTGTGAAATTCAGTGAAAACTCGTCCAGAATAAAAACGCTCATAGTCTATATACGATGTGTACATACATAGTCTATATGAAGTATGTTTGTATGGAATCGTACAACAAATTTATTGGTCATTGTAACAAAAAATTTTCTATTGTGAATACAATATGAATCTAAAATTAAATTTAGGATAAGATTCATATAGAATTTCAGACACACAAACGCAGGCTTAACTACTTACAGTAAATATTATATAAAAAGAAAGAAGAATAAATTGGTAAGATTTTCGCTTTTTAAAACAAATAACGTTTGAATTTAAATCTCTCTCTCTCTCTCTCTCTCTCTCTCTCTCTCTCTCTCTCTCTCTCTCTCTCTCTCTCTCTCGTATGTTTACATTCTTTTAAAGGAAAATTTTGCCAATATGTACTTAAACTATACCTTTAATTTATTTAATTGCGGTCTTCGCCATTACAAACAAATAAATGACTCAAAATACACGTTCCTCGAAACATGGTACAGAGGGAGGTTGGAGCAACTGAGAGGAGAGCACAAATTTGGAAAAGGCATGCGACGAAAATTTAGACCTTATGCCAAAGAAGAATAATGCTTAAGCAAAATCGAATTGGGACTAGGGATAGAAGGAATTTTTAGTTTTATGTCACTTCATTTTGCTATTAAATTTAACTAAAGACGTTACCTACTAACTTAATTAATACTATAGGAACAGGTAGCAATTAATTTGGCTGAGCTAAAGGCTAGTATAGAGGACGTGGGAATGCCAGTCTTTTAATTAAAGGGAAACCGCTGCCACCAGAATATCGTCGTTTGGGCTTTGAATGAAGTGATTTTTATTGTATCAACATGGATTTTATTTACTTATAATGATATTTGTTATATCAAACTTATATTGTACTGTAAACGTTAACGGTTCTACTATTTGACTCGCATTTAACTGCACTGAACTCCAATAGCGTGTGTCTGATTAAGCATAACGGACAGGAAGCCGAAACACGAAATAGATTTTATATGATTTTATTCAATTAAACTCTTGAAACGCAGTGATTAAAGGTGAGGCAAATTAAGATGAAGGTGACATTGAGGGAGAGATGGGGCTTGTCGGCTTAAGCCGACTATAATTAACGGAATTGACATTAAACCAATACTATGAAACACAACGCATCTTACAATCACGAATCTCAGCGAAAATCTGTTTTGAAATAAGGCGCAGGGATGCCAGCTTTAAATTTTAAGACTAACTACTGTACTATCTAGCCATACCAACTGGGGTTTTAAAACTAACATATCTCTCTCTCTCTCTCTCTCTCTCTCTCTCTCTCTCTCTCTGCAGTTAATATAAAACAAATTTCTAATTAATAATCACGTCAAATTGCTTTAGATAACAATTACATTAATTCCACATTTTACTCTAGCCTTACATAATCAGACCTAACCTAACCTAGCGTAACCTAACCTGATTTAATTTAAATTAACTTTTGAGTATCGACATTATGCATGTCGACATTGTGCGGATCGACTTTGTTTCGATACTCATTAATGTTAGTGAAAAGAATGAATATCACAGGCTCAGTACGATAGGTAGACGGTGTAGTATGGGATATCAATTACATAGTGAAATATTTACGGTCGTATTAAAACAAAAATTTGCTATAGTTAAGAGATTTAAGATGCGAAAAGGGGGGGTTCAACATCGAGTTTGACTGTAAAAGATGAGTTATGTTTATTAATTAAAAGGGAGTTGGTATATTTATGGCTTCTGAAGGGTCAAGCATACACAGAGAAAAATATATTACAAAAACATCGAAAACTCCAGTTGGTCGCTTTTTGTTTGGATCAAATACAGTAATAATTAAAATATAATCACTGTAAATTATTCATTTCCTTGATTTTGGCTCGCTTCTTCTTCTATAGGGGGGGGGGGCGCTTTTGCGGGCATTAGCCCTTGGCTCCTTCTTCCTGCATAAAAAAAAATGTATGGAATGCAATTCCTATAAATACCAGACAGGCTTCATCAATGAATGTGTTTCGCAAATCACTAGAGAAGTACTCTATTAGCTCCTACTGACGTATAACTTCACCGCAGCCATTATTAATAAAGTAATTAAGTTCCCATTTTATAATTAGCTATCTAAAATATGCTAATTTCATTAGGCTCTTTCATTTCATCATTTATCCGGGTTTTTTTCTTATTAAATATCATTTATTGTCTACTAAATATGCAATTGATCATTTTATCATCATTATCATTACCATATATATATATATATATATATATATATATATATATATATATATATATTGGTATTGTCACTACGTGCACTATTTGTCATAATTTTTTAGTGTTTTAAATTTATTATTGTTTGATTTATTGTATCGTTTATTATCATCATTATTGTTGTACTATTTTATGGGAATTGTATCCTGTGAATAAAGCTTATTATTATTATCATTATAATTATTATTATTATTATTATCAGCCAGACTCCTTACTCATTCGTTAGCCAGACTCCTTACTGAGCGGACGCATTCCCTAGGCTCTCTGATATTGTTTCCACTTTTGGATATTGCCGATAAATTTACGATTGGGAAGTTCTGAATTCTACATACTTGCGTTTATATTCACATTGTTATAGTGAAGTAACTGAATATTAGTGTTTTTTAGCGATTTAGAAGTTTTCATAGCGTGCCGGCTTAATTTAATTTAAACTTGTGACGGTTAAAAACGTTAACTACCTTAACTTGCGCGATGCAAAATATCACGACTTATTATGCAGAATATCACGACTTAACCTAACCAATCATCAAGGGCGTACAGTTAACCTAACCGGGCATTCAGTTAACCTACATTAAATATCTTATTTTCAACAAAATCGGAAACAGTACATGAAATGGAAAAGATCCAAATGGTGTAAGCCATGATAGGCCTAGTAACATCTTCATGGTGTCATAACTTTGTTATTTTCTAATATTTTCAAAATGATACATAGCTGCTTGCACCATTTTTTCTGCTCTATCGCTTGGTATATGTTTCGTTACTGTAGCATTCGCTCAATAGTAACTTATGTTCAACACAAAATTTAAATAGCTCCTTATCCTTAGAGCGAAACTTATCAAAAAACACAGTAACTGACATGTCACAACAATCTATTTTTACGCCTCAACAACAAAACACAAACTGACCAGATCTGACCTAATGGAGTAATTGAACGGTGTGGCAACTAAGGGGTTGCCAAATGTCGCTAGATATACCAATAATTGCTAAAAATATTAGCAGATGTCGCTAGATATATCTCAAACTGTCGCTAAATGTCGCTAAAAATGGCATTGCTTCAAAGTATCATAACTTTGTTGATGAGGGCAGGAGTAGGCTTACAGTTAACGAAAGCCGAACCTATACTAACGTTGAAGGGAGAGGTTAGGAACCTAGTTTCTAGTATAGGTAGTTTATCGGGAAGGTTAGACAGAGTTGAGGAAGGGATTAAGGTTGGTCCGAGATTAGTAGACGAGGAGGGATTTAGAGTAGTTAAGGGTGGAGCTAGGCCTACGTTAGGTGATAGGAATCCCCCCTATCGAGGTTTCGAACCTTTCGCCCAGTTGGATAGGGATGTGAACGAGGGGGAAACGATTTTAATTGGGGACTCCTTAGTGCGTCATATGGATAAGGAGTTCGTTGAACGGAATCCAACCAAGAGGAGGAGGGTCTGTCTACCAGGGGCCAGGGTTGACAGAATTAGAGACGAAGTAGATAGGATTGATGTTGCCTCCCGTCACTCGATGTTGGTGACGATGATAGGGGCAACGACTCGTATAGGCCCGATACGAGAGTGCCTGACCTTTTGGAGAGATATAGGGGGTTAATTAGGTCCCTGAAGGCAAGGTCAGATAGGTCTTTAGTTCTAGGTATTACTCCTAGGCACGGTTTAAATTTTAGGATTACATCAAAAACAATATTTTTGAACACTAAACTAGAACGAGATTTGTGCTCAGGAAAATGTACCCTTCGTAAAGCTGTGGTCAGAATTTAGTGATCCTAGCCTTTTTATAAAAGATGGGGATGCATTTCAATGAAATAAGGAATGCTAGGCTAGGTAGGTTAATCGATGAGAACGTTCGAAAGCTGTATAGGTCGAAGCCCTCTTTAAACGTTGTGGGTCCTCGAAAAGCCGTCCCTACGTGAAAAATAGTTTAAAACGCCGATCCGTGATAAAATAAATAAATTAAACGTCTTTTATTGTAACGCGCGTAGTATTAGAAATAAATTGAACGAATTTAAGCCGATAATTTATTCTGGGAACTACGATATAGTTGCTATAACCGAAACGTGGTTAAATACCGTGACTCGGGACTTGTTGGGGGAACTTGATATAGCGGGTTTTAAATTTTTTACTAATGATTGGTTACATAGGATTGATGGTGGCGTTTTGTTGTACATTCGTAATTCCCTTAGGGCTATCGAGGTTAATTAATATATATATATATATATATATATATATATATATATATATATATATATATATATATATATAATATGCATATAACTATATATAATATAATATGTATAATACTATATATATACACAATATATAATATGCGTCCTTTATTTTGTCGTTACAGCTTAGGTGTAGGTATTTGCTTTAGCGTTTCTGTACCCTCATGTATGGCATTTTGTCGTTTCAACTTGGGCTTTCCGCAGGTTGTCTTGTGATATTTTAGGTGAGAGCAGTTACTGGCTACAAATTTGCAAACGTTGCACATGTACGCCCTTTTATTCTTTGGCGTAACAGTCACATGTTTAGTTGTGTGTTGTGTTTTGTGTCACCCACTTACACATTTTATTTTTTTAGGTGATTTACATCAACCCTCATCGATCATCATGCCTCGAAAGTGTAAATCACCCCGACAATTTCTGTTACGTGTGTGGCTCGTTCGCGACTAAATCACAATGGTGTACACTGTACAATCACGATGGATCTTTGGAAAACTTACCGGTTATACTTCGGCTGTCCACTAAGCGACTAAGATAAGGCGTGGGCGCCACATGTTATCTATACCGCTTGTTCGAATGAATTACATGACTGGATGGACCAAAGGAAAAAGTCGATGCTGTTCGCTATACCCATGATATGGAGGGAGCCGAGAGACCATCATCATGCAGTGTTACTTTTGCAATGTTAACATAACTGGCTTCTACGTGAAGAACAAGCATAACATCGTTTATCCGAATGTAGACTTCGCGATCAGACCGATCCCTCACAATAACACGATGCCGATTCCGGTACCTCCACAGCATGGACTCCGATTCTTTAGAAGACGAAGGGGAATCCGACGAAGGTGCGATTGGTGGAGACGTGGGACCTTCGGCCGATTTTGACTACACACCTGACGAAGAGCAATCGGAGCCAGAGAGGCTTACCCAAAACGAGTTGAATGACCTCATTAGAGACCTAGCCCTCTC
This sequence comes from Bathynomus jamesi, assembly GCA_023014485.1. NCBI lineage: Eukaryota > Metazoa > Arthropoda > Malacostraca > Isopoda > Cirolanidae > Bathynomus > Bathynomus jamesi. The sequence continues at coordinate 62,901 of JAJOZX010010104.1, forward strand.
CAAAGAGAAATCAGAACTTCTCTTCTCGAGACTCAAGCAGAAACACTTGCTTAAGAAGAACGTCCGAGTGCGTCATTATCGAAAACGAAACCATGATTTGGCGACATTCTTTACAGTAGACGGTCCGCTCTGCTATTGCTGATATCAATGGACTTTTCGAGAACTTGTCACAGGTATACACACCATCTGAGTAGCGCCTCTTCATTGATTCCTCACAGCGAAGCTTGAAAGCGGTTCTCCCGCATAACGGGAGCTTAAAGCCGTCCATCCCAATCGCCCACTCCGTTCATCTAACGGAGACGTACGATAACATGAATATACTACTCGAAGCAATCCAATACAGCACTCATCAATGGAATAACTGTGGTGAACTCAAAGTCATTGGTATGTTAATGGGCATGCAAGGAGGGTTCACGAAATTGTTTCCTATGCCTATGGGACAACCGTGCTACCGCGGATCATAACATCAGACGTGACTGGCATCAAAGAAGCATATACGAGCAAGGAACGGACAGTGTCCAGTGTGTTCCTTTAGTTGATCCAAAGAAGATTTTCCTGCCACCTCTCCACATTAAGCTCGGCTTAATGAAAAATTATGTGCAAGCGATGGGTAAGGCGAATTTGAGAAGGTTTCGATACCTTGTTGAAAAATTTGCAAACATCAGTGCCGCGAAATTGAAGGTGGGAATCTTTGTGGGGCCCCAAATCATGGAGGTTCTGCAGGATGAAGGCTTTGACGAAAGCCTCAATGCCTTAGAACTAAAAGCATGGCAGGCTTTCAAATGGATTTGTGAAAACTTCTTGGGTAACCACAAGTCTCCCGCATACAAAGATAGAGTTCAGAAACTGCTCGATGCATATCAAGAAATGGGCTGTCGCATGTCCTTCAAAATACATTTTTTACATTCGCATCTAGATTTCTTTCCCGAAAACCTTGGCGCGGTGAGTGATGAACAGAGGGAACGCTTCCAACAAGACATCCAATCAATGGAAAATCGCTACCAAATTTTCTGGAACGAAAGTATGCTGGCAGACAGACTACTGCCGGATGTTGTACCGCGACGATCCGGACAAGATTTACAAAAGAATATCGTACTCGCAACGTTTTTAGGTTGGTGTACATTTCTTTTTATGAATAAAGTTGTACTTTTACGATAAATTGTGCTGAAATTAACACCAGTCATATTTCGATAACTAATGTGCTAGAGGAAAATCGAAAACAGATTTGGAATCAGCGTACAAACCTGGTCAAAAAAGTGTGTACACATCTTTCATGGGAGAAAAAAGTTCGATTTTGTCGACCAGAGTAATCGGGATAGTATAGTTGTCGGAGACTTTAACTGCCCTAACATTAATTACGAGACTTTTACTAGTAATGATGAGGGTTTGAGTCTGATTGAGCTCATGGAAGATAATTTTTATGACAGATGGTTACCGAACCAACGCGCGGTGACAATATTTTAGACGTGGTGATGACAACGACGAAAATATAGTCGAAGGTTTGGAAGTAGGTGAGAGTTTGAGATGTAGTAATCACCAAATTATTAGGTTTAAACTATTGATAGAAAACAGTAAGGATAGTAACGTAATAGAAGTCCCTGATTTTCGTAGGGCTAATTTTGATAGTTTTGCGGATAGGATGAGAGTAGTGGACTGGGATAATTTATTTATGGGTAATGATGCAAATTTTCATTGGGAGGCGTTTAAAGAAAGTTTTCTGAATATCGAAAGGGAGTTTATTCCGCGTAGGCCCAAGTGGTGGACAAGGGAAATAGGTGAGTTCATAAACGAGCGTAACAGAGCGTATAGACTTAAGCGCAATGGCACGGTAGTTTACTTTAATAGATATATCGAGCTTAGACGTCAGGTTAAAAGATCTCTTACGAATGCTAAGCGTAATTTTGAAATACTTGTAGCTGCGGATAGTAAACATAATCCGAAAAAGTTTTTTGACTATGTCAATAATCGTAAGCCGATTAAAGATAACATAAACCCTCTAGTGGACGCTAACGGCGCTTTGGCTTCCGACGCTCAGGCGGTGGCGGGTATTTTTAACAACTTTTTTGCGACAGTTTTTACCGTAGAAGACTAAAATAATGTCGACGTGGACGATATCGTTCCATTTAGTAGCGAGACTATTTTGAATGAAATAACTGTTTACGAGGGTGAGATTGCGCATTATATCGATAAGCTAAAAGTTAGCAAGGCTCCAAGCCCTGACGCGCTTTATCCTAGACATTTGAGAGTTGAAAGACGTTATAGTAGGCCCATTAACAAAATTTTTAATAAGTCACTGGAAGCGGGGATTATTCCTGAAGACTTCAAATCAGCTAACATTACGCCCATTTTTAAAAAAGGCAACCTCACAGTAGCTAGCAATTGTAGACCTATTAGCTTAACGTCAATTGTCGGTAAGCTTTGGGAATCCGTAGTTAGGAATCGTATCGTCGATCACTTAGAAAGTCGCGATTTGATTAATAGTAGTCAGCATGGGTTTCGATGCCATAAATCTTGTTTAACTAAGTTGTTAGTTTTATAACGAAATAATGCGCGAATACGATAAGCATAAAGCGACTGACGTTATTTATTTAGACTTTAAAAAAGCGTTCGATACAGTTCCGCATAGAAGATTAATTGCGAAGGTTAAAGCGCACGGTATACACGGTTAGGTAGCTAACTGGTTAGAGGAATGGCTTCGTGCCAGGAAACAGAAGGTCATTGCTAATGTAGGGAATCGGGTGGTTGGATGTAGGTAGCGGTGTCCCTCAGGGTTCAGTGTTAGGTCCATTGCTATTAATTTACATTAGCGACATAGATGTAGGCTTGACCATTAACGTGTCAAAATTCGCGGACGATACTAAAATAGGCGGTAAAGTTCTTAACGTAGACGATAGAAATAGGCTCCAAGACGATGTAAATAAGATTATGGAGTGGACGGATAAGTGGCAGATGCAATTTAACGTAGACAAATGTAAAGTTTTGCATATAAGTTCTCATAACAACAATTACACGTTCACGATGGATGATAGAGAGTTAGCGAGCGTTGACGAGGAAGTAGATTTAGGCGTACGCGTATCTAAGGATTTAAAAGTTAGGAACCAGTGCCTGGAGTCGTGCGGAAAAGCTAATAGGATGTTAGGCTTCATAGCGCGTAATTTCGAATTTAAATCGAAGAATATTATATTGTCCCTTCACAAGTCCCTAGTAAGGCCTCACTTAGAATATGCCGTTCAGTTTTGGTGCTCGTATTTGCGTGAGGATATTGATAGATTGGAAAGGGTTCAGCAACGCACCACGAAACTAATTCCGTCACTACGCAACAAGTCTTACGAAGATAGGATTAAGGAGTTAGACTTGCATTCACTCGAAACTAGGAGTTTAAGGGGGAGCTTATTGAAGTTTTCAAAATCGTTAATAAAATCAATAACGTAAATTTTGACAAATTGTTCATTTTCGATAATAGCAATATTCGTAATAACGGATTTAAATTACGTGGCAGACGTTTTATTACTAACATCGCTAAAAACGTTTTTACTTTTAAAGTAATTGATAAATGAAATAATCTTCCCGCGTCCGTCGTGAACTCTACCAGCGTTAATATGTTTAAAAACCGTTTAGATAGGCATTTTAAAAATATTAACGTCGTTTAAAATAATAAAACAATTAGCAACAGGAGCTCTGGGGGTAATGGTCGAGGTTTGAGTCTGTTGACGATTAATGCCAGCTTGTGACATGCCAGCGTGTGATATGCCAGCAATAAAATTATATTAAAAAAAATTAGACTAATACGAACTTAGATGTAGCTCGTATCATAAACTAATCCACTTTTTGTCATATTTTTTTTTCTTATCCTCTCTTTACTTGCATGTCTGTAGTTTGCATGGTATGACAATGTTTGAGTTAGACTATGTTTGTATGGTTTCTAAGCGTTCTTTTACTTCTTTTCGTCTTTCACTCCTAAAACTATTCTCTTCGACTATTTTTCCGACTTGTCGGCAGTGGCCAGCGGATGATGATGGTGAGTCTTTCTTTCTCTTTTTCTGAATGAATGTTAACCCACGAATGATAGGTTTTGCTACTTACTTAACCCCTTATTCTCTTCTTTTAACCCCCCTAGTCTCTTCTTTCTCTCGGGCTAACCTTAGAGTGGATCTTAGGGTCTTTGTTAGCCTTATCTTCTGTAGATCTGTAGATTATTTATTTAAAACTGTATGAAATAATTAATCAAACACTACTTTTGTAAATTTTTACCTTTTGTTTATTATTATTATTATTATTATTATTATTTGTTATCACTATTACTATTGTTTGCCATTTTCACTTCTGTTATGTTAATAGACTGACCATATTTCCTTGAGACAAAAACGGGACATTGGGATGGCAAAAAAGGGACGGGGGTTATGTAATATTCTGTATTCATGAAAAAGTAAGTACATAAACCGGGACAAAATTGACATTTTTATTAAAACGACGGGACGGCCAGGAAATATAAAACAAACGGTACTGTCCCGTTCAAAACGGTACGTATGGTCAGCCTAATTATGTAATAAATAAATTGAATTCCATTATTCAGGCTTATCCATGCTTGTAACGGCATATTCAGATTAGAATACTGTGAATATTTAAATTGTACGGAAAAAAATTGAAGAATATTGTAAAATTTTATGTAATTTTTTGTATTCTTTTTTCAAAATAAATGTTTTGTTTTGCTTTTGAGAATTAATAAATGTATTTTGTTGGCTTCATTTTGTTATACAGGTTGAGCGAAAAGTCCCTGTGCACCTGCAAGAAGTGTAGTGAACCTGTACCTGCACTGTGTTAGAAGTGGACAGGTGCACAGGGACTTTTCGCTCACACTGTAGTAAAGAAAAGTCATTTCTTTAAAACAACAAAACACCGCTTTTTCTTTGGATCAAATAAAGCAGTAGTTAAAATATTGTAATTATTGCTTTAATTAGTTACCACAACATTTTTGGGTGGGGGGGGCGGTTGTTTCATTTTGTTAGTGTATAATTTTAGGGTAAATGTTATATAAACAAAATTAATTATTTTTGAATGAGAATCTGTTCATGCCTACATCCGTCCACTGAAGAGTTAATATTAGTTGTTTGAGTTTCAGAAAAGTGTAATTCTTATTTTCGTCTAAATATCGGGTGGTGCGGAAAAAACGCGTCCTGTTTGAAGAGTTACTGTTCTGGAAATATGATGATTAGGAACCTGAAAATTTTACAGTTAAATAACAACATATCCAAATAATTTTTTTAAAATTTATATTCAAATAATATAATTATTAACAGATTTATTAACTGTTTAAATGACACAATGAAATTTTGCGAATGCGTGCTGCTGTTCGTTTAAAATGTAGCATTTGTCAATACGCACTAGCCAGTTGAAGTGTGACGTTTGTCAATACTCAAGCGCCAATTTGAAATGTAAATCATCCGTACGTACGCGCCAATTTGAATGTGATATTTGTCAGTATGCGCGCGCCTTCAGTTTAAATGTACAGTAACGTTCGTTGGTACGTACGCACCTTTCAGTTTTAAATGAAATTCGCCAGAATGCACGATTAGTCATTCTGTTCGTAGCTACAACAATGCTTCAGTTGACAAGAAGTGATCTTTCAGTTATTGAAATGTGTTTTCAAGAAAAAGGATGGAGAGGAAAGAGGGGTTGCAGAATTTCTGAGAAAACATGTGACTGCTAGCTCCTTTAATCGTGCAATTAAACGTCTCTAACAACGGATTATATTCAACGAAAGGGCCGTAGTGGTTCGAAAGCGAACAGTGGATGTCGTAACCAAGTGAAGAATTAGTGCTATCCCAAGAAAGTCAGCCACGTACTCACTTGTCGTAAAGAAAAACTGCAGGGCATGATAATAAAAACCCACTCTAACAGACAGAGTTTATTTCCACAACAGTTTCGATGCCCACTGGCATCCTCTTCGGGTGGATACAGAAAAATGAATGAACCAAAAACAAGAGGGAAAACAGTCCAGGGACCATTAAGAAATTCGCGAGAAGGAAACAATCCAGAGACCATTAAGAAATTCGCACCTAGGCTAGATCCCGTTCCCCCGCAGAAGGGCATTTTTATTAAAGGGTCCCGCTTATAGGTACATTCGCATAAATTAAAACTATGCGAATTTCTTAATGGTCTCTGGATTGTTTCCTTCTCGCCTTTTTCATTCGTTTTTCGGTTTATAATTTCTGTATAATAAACAACAATGTAATAATCTTTATAATTTCTGTAATAAATAATAATGCAATATTAAATGTAATAAATTTAATAAAAATGTAATAATTATATTTTAAAAAAATAGAATCTGTATGTATAGAACAAGAAGATAGTTTTAAATTTGTGCGAATGTACTTATAAGCGGGTCCCTTTAATAAAAATGCCCTTCCAGTGTCGGGAGAACGGGATCTAACCTAGGTGCGAATTTCTTAATGGTCCTGGACTGTTTTCCCTCTTGTTTTTGGTTCATTCGTTTTTCTGTATCCACCCGAAGAGGATGCCAGTGGCATCGAAACTGTTGTGGAAATAAACTCTGTCTATTAAAGTGGGTTTTTATTATCATATTTTGACCTTCACGTAGAAAAAAGTGAAATTTTTTTTGCATTTATAACTGCAGGGCAGTTAGGAATATGAAGACGTAGGGTGCAACGAATTTTCATGTCTAAAGGAATAAAATCTTGTCGACATTTAAAAGCACCGTGCATTCCTACAGTTTCAAAGAACAAACGACTGAGCAGATGTCGTTCTCTCTATCGTAAATACTCTCATGATGATGTGAAACTAACGTGTTTCCAGGACGAGAAAGATTTCACGTTACAAATTCTAACCAATTCGCAAAATAACAGAGTGAATTTCAAACAGAAGAAAAGTACTATTGAACCAGCACGCTCGTACCATGAAAGGTCGCGTTTCTCGCGAAAGCTTATTCTTTCCTGTTGTGTATCGTGGAAAGGGAAAGCAAAATTGTTTATCCTTAATAACCAAGGTGTTAAAGCGAATCGCTCATCGTTATGTACAGCATTTAAATGAGTTTCTTCCCGAGTACGAAATTTTGTATCCTGACGGTGATTACATTTTTGTACAAGATGATGCGCCTTCTCATCGGGCAAAACTGACTCAGGAGTATTTGACGCAGTACGCACCAAATTTCGTTGCAGCCAGCGAATGGCCACCAAATTCTTCGGATCTCAACCCACTGGATTATTTTGTCTGGGATACACTCCAAGGAAAAGTGTATGAGGGTCGCCACGAACCATTTGACAACTATATATATATATATACATATATATATATATATATATACACCTTTACCTTTGGTAACCTTTGGTTAGCTTCCGCCCGAATTGTTCATTCTGACGAAGGTCAAGCTTTTCACTCCACCTTAGACCTACAGTTTAACGTGGAATCCGAACCACGCCCCATCAGAAGCCCAGTGTCTTAACCACTAAGCCACCTAGGGTACCCATTTATCTACCAACCACTTTTCTTTATTGTGTGGAAGGATGAACAGCTGGGTTTTGCTGCGCGCCGGCTGCCGTCGGGTCTCGAACCCGGGGCCGATGGATTCGTAGTCAGCGACGCTAACCACTACACCACCGAAATACCACCACTGAAATATATATATATATATATATATATATATATATACACAAAATAAACATGAAAACATTTCACCGTAATTATATATATATATATGTATGTATGTGCTTAATTGAATATATATAGGCGAAGGCTACACGAGCGACCTTGTCGCTGCATCAGAGTTACAAGGTGTCGCAATGGTTGTTGCAAACTACATGGGTTGCGACAAGTCACTGCGATTTCTTCGTCTTTAGTGCCACGTGGCAGTGACGCTGTGACAAAGTCGTTCCTGTAGCCTACAGCACTTTGAACAATACAACCAACCAATTGCAACCGGATGCAACAAAGAATAATTGTTGCAGCGACTGTCTGCCGTGTAGCTTGGCCCATAGGAAACAACAGTACCTATTCTTTGCAATTTGTTGTTACAACTTCGTCGTAGCGACAAAGTCGCTCGTGTAGCTTTGGCCTAAAGTAGTTAAGTGAAGAAATTTCTCTTAAAAAACAAATCAGAAAAATAAATTAGACTTTTGATAATTCGAAAATGAAAATATTTGTTTAATTTAAAGAAATTGTTGTTTAAAACAAACGTACGCAAATTTTGCTGGATCAACTAAATATGGGTTTACTGCAGTAAATTATTATCAACAAAATACATTTTGTAACACGAAACAAAAATTGGGATATCGGACACCCAAAATATCTGTTTCGTGTTACAAAATTTTATTGAAACAAACTTATTTTTGTTTGAGTCAACAAACTATTTTTTTGTATATCCGCACTTAAAGTATGTCGAAACAATACATAAATCGCTTATAATTAAATGCATGTAACACTGTTACTGTGTAACTGTTACACTGTTACACTCTCCTCGCCCTTTTATCATGTATGGGAGTGGGTGAGTAAAGACTGAGTAAGGAATAATTATTATTTTGGGGGAGGGAAGGGACCTCTCCAAGAACAACAACATATTCAGTACTCAATTATAAAAGAGCGAAGACCTGGCACGAAGCTAAATTAGTTGGGGGCTTTTAAATTTTCAGTATATTTTCCATAGATTATTTCTTGAACGAACTTCTTTTACGACTGTACATAAAATGACTGTTTTTGGCAAAGTTAAGTAATTTGGCGGGTGTTTCAGCAGCGAAAGATATGACGGACAGATTCAGAAACTAAAAGCTGAAACGTTATTATGGATAAGGAGGCAAAAAAATATAACAAGAATAGAACACGAAGTATACTACAGGGTGTGATTCACTCGCTGGTAGCCCGAGAGTATCGTATTAGCGACACTCTAGGGCTACCGGCGAGTGAATCACCCTGTGTAAACAGTGGATATACGTCATGTGAAACCTACATATCTAGTAATTAGCGACGACAGCAACTGATGAGTGTGGATGTATATGAAGTAAAAAAAAGGAAATGCACCATTCAGTGATGAGGTAAAGAGTATTGAAAAGAATTGCCTACAAAAATAAGCCTTGTAGTGATCAGAGATGGTGTTATGGTGTTATTAGATGTGCATAGAGTAAAAAGTAAATTAAGAGGATAGTTAAAAAGGTTTTCAAAACCGTACATGAAGGTTTAAGGGAAGAAAGTGAAAGATAACATGCAGGGAAAACAAAATTATTTCTGAGAACGTATAATGGTTGCTCTAATAATAGAAGGATTTGGAGCACTCACGTTTTAAGATATGGTATTCTCAATCTTTCATCCACTCATTCGGTCAACCCTGGAACAACCTTCCTCAATCCATCTTTCGCCCTGTCTATGATCTCCACTCTTTCAAACGTGGAGTGCCCAGGCATCTCGAAAACCTTGGACCTTGATTTCGGCTCTTTTCTTTTATGAGGAGGAAGGGGGCGTGTTTTGCGTGCGTTCGCCCTTGGTCCTTCCTTCCTTCCTGCATAAAAAAATGCTCCCATCTGACCTGGAGAATCAATAAACTCTCCATCCAACCCTTTTCATAGAAGATAACACAATGTACCTTGTTTTCATGATGAATGAGTGTTATAAATGGACTCTGTGTCTCTGGAGCGTCTTAAGCGTCGCATCTACATCATGAAGAGTGTGAAATGTTTTAATGATAATGTATGTATTCAGAATTATAACTATTGTATACCACAGTGCATGTCCTTTAGTTCGCAAATAAATTATAAAAATATATATTTAAGAAGGACTTCTATACAGTATTTAACTTCTCTCTTATTTCATATTTAATAAGAGTGTATAATACAGTTGCGGTAAAAGGTCCTCTGAAAAAAATTATAGTCCACCAAAATACTAATTAATAGCTTGTAATTTGTAATTAGTGAAACTAGTAACTAATAAATTTTGATGCTTTTTAGAAATGTTAATTTTTTTGGCAAACTTCTTTACACAATTCTCATATTATAACTTTCGTGTGCAAAAAAAAGCTTGTCTTCACATAAACAATGTTCTAATTGCATACTTTTAAGAGTTTGGAGATGTTTCGCGTGAAGATCCCTCTTCACGCCAAGTTCGGACTCGGGTCTCCAGAGTTGGCTTGTTGGAGGAGAGAGAGTCGTTTCCCTCCGCTATCCATCTCATATAGCCAAGCACACAGGACTAATCTGGGATCGTACTTCGCTTCCTCTGGAAGGTGTTCGCATTGACAGCAGTTATATTTTTTACAGTACTTCTCTTTGAAATTAAATAAAATTTAGTCTTTTGACTCCGAAGCTTTCGTTCAGGGTCAATATTGTTTTCTGTAGAGATGATGTTGAATTACTCGAAAAATTATATGATATGAACTTGGACTGCTTGAAAACTAGAAGAGATGGGTACATGAAAATCTATGCATTGAATATAGTTGAAAGTTTGACCCCTAATATCAAAACAGACTCTATAGCCATCTGGACATCAACAGAAAACAAGAAAGGGAAAATGTGCTCTTTTTATCCCACTTTTCATACATGTATGTATGTATGTATGTATGTATGTGGAGAGAGAGAGAGAGAGAGAGAGGAGAGAGAGAGAGAGAGATGTGGATATGTGTGTGACAAATAATAGTTCTTTCGACCCAATAAGAATGAAGGTGAAGATATCCAGAGACATCATTTTCCTTGGCTGAACTGTGTGAAAGAGATAAGAAATGCAGATCTATTTAATAGTTTTTTTTCCCTATAAATTCCAATTTTATTGGCACAAAATTGGAATCAAATTCTATCATTTTAATCGAATTTTCTGTCAAATTTTAATAACTATATTTTTAATAATAAGAAATAAGGAAAAATTATTCAATGAAAGTATTTCTGCCTACAAAGCTATTCTCATAATAAGGATTTGTCGGGAGGGCCAGAAACTAGCACAGCGCTCAACCCGGATTAACGTGGCCCATTGAGTTAACTCTCTCATCATTATTACCATCACCACCGGGAGTCGATCCCCCGACTTCACTTTGCTTACAGGAAAATGGTGTTCGCCACTCAACCACGGTCGCTTGTCTACAGGGTGGCGCAAAAGTCAGGAACCATAGGCACATTTTAATAATTTGTTTTAATATGTATTTTGTTCTTTTCAGATTTGTTGTTGAACCTATGGCACAGAAATTGACAATAAATGAACGGCTGGAGATAGTTTTAATGTGTGCAAGGCGTGGTAACACACACCGATCTACTGCTTTTAATGACAAACACCCTGAGAGGCCGCCAGTTGTTCAGGCATCAGTTGGAAAACTGTTCACTCGCTTCAAAGAAACGGGAAGTGTTCATGATCGGCCGCATAGTGACCGGCCAAAAAATTCAACCGATGCAGCAACATCACTAACGGTACTCACTCACCTCGAAAACAGCCCAACGTAAGTCCTTAAGAAAGTTATCCCAGGAAACGGGTCTCTCCAGAAGATCCGTTCAACGAATTCTTATAACAAATCGTTTCCACCCCTACAAAGTCCAACTCGTTCAGGAACTGCACGGTGACGACACAAACCGTCATGTAGAGTTCTGCCAGTGGTTTTTACAACATCGACAGCTTCAACGAAGGATCATGTTCAGCGACGAAGCGATATTTCACCTCAGCGGTCGTGTCAATAGGCATAATGCACGCTATTGGGCCAATGAGAACCCCCACTGGATGGAGGAAGGACATGTGCAATTCGATCAACGAATTATGGTGTGGGCTGCACTCTGGGGGATCGGTTAATTGATCCGTACTTTTTCGACGGCAATGTAACAGGTGAAACATATCTGCATATGCTGCAAACATTTCTAATGCCCATACTGGACGACATTCCATTGGCAGAACGGGCGGAGATGTGGTTTCAGCAGGATGGCCACCTAGGTCTCCAGACCTCACGCCTCTTGACTTTTTCTTGTGGGGCCATCTCAAGTCGGTAGTCTATGCTGATCGACCCAGAACCATACGTTCTCTAAAGGATAAAATCACATCTGAGTGTGCCAAAATCAGTACCAATGTGTTAAGGAATGTTCAAACATCATGCATTCAACGCGTGAGAAAGTGTCTCCAAGTGGAAGGCCACCAATTCGAACATTTATTATAACTTAATAAAAAGTGCCTATGGTTCCTGACTTTTGCGCCACCCTGTATATCGCCTCGGAGTCATTTTTTCAGTCAACAGTCGCTATTATGAATAAAATGTCGTGATTCTTGTCATACTCTATACACATATACAAACCCATCTCCGCATCATCTTTAGTTATTTTTTATCATCACTTATTATCGGATAACTGAGATGTAAGAGACACGAATTGCTCCAGATGAAAGGAAAGTTGTTGTGACTGTTTGTTGTTCAACTTCCTTTATAGTTTCGAGTATAAATATGACAAATATGGAGAAAGTAGAAAATTGTAATGAAGTCATAACTTTCGAAGTTTGGGGTGCTACTTAGAATAAAAGATTTTTTAATTTTCTTCATGCGAATCCTTCTAAATTTAGCATCTGTCTTGGCACTCAAACAAATCACTAACGAATTAGGAAAATACAATAAAGAAAGTTTTACAAATTACTTTGACAAATCTTTTAGACTGCGAACTTTTATTTAATTACTCGCAATTCCGATGATAGATTTCATATATAGAAATTTCTAGAATCTTTTCGTGCGTGAAAAAGATTGCAATAAGGTTTAAAATGGCGTACTTTGTATTTATATTTATGCTTCTCAGTTTTGCAGCTTTTAACGTGTGTGTGTGTGTGTGTGTGTGTGTGTGTGTTTGGTGTGAATCCAGTAGATAAAAACAAATAAATAAATATCCTACGTTTCATCTATAAAGGTAAATCTTAATGAAAATCGGAACCTAAATAAACAAAGGATGAAGGTAAGTCCAAATGAAAAACAAATGAACAGAGAATTAATAAATGAACTTTATACAAGTTTATATTTATACAATTAATTAAATAATTTACAAAAGTGTGTAAATTGGTTTCATCACGTAGCAAATGGGAATGTGTAGTTTATAATGAAATATATTAATTAGTTAAGAAAATCCATTACTTGATTAACGTATTCTTTTATGTCAGTGACGCGGCGTAAATTATTTGCGCTTCGAGATGCAATGAGGATGAAGCTAAATTAGAATAATGAAATATTCAAGTCTAACACGTACATTGGTGAAGCAATTTATTATCAGATAGTTAATTTTTGTATTAGTTTCTAAATATTTTGAATATTTCCATTATGAAATAATGATTACCGTATTAGACAGGACATAGACAGAATGGGGAGAGTGCGGCGACGGGTTACTAATATGATTCCTAGACCAGGGCTTCTCAAACTTTTTTCACTTGCGATCCCTTTGGATCAGACAAATTTTTTCACGACCCTTCACTCAATGTCATAAAAGCAATAGGTACTAACACTGTATATTTATGAAAAAATTAATATTTTCAAATGTTTCTGCGACCCCCAATAATATTTACGCGACCCCCTGAGGGGTCGTGACCCCTAGTTTGAGAAGCGTGGTCCTAGACTAAGAAACAAATCGTACGCTGCCCATTTAGAAACATTAAATTTATTCTCACTCGTAAAAAGGCGAATTCGAGAAGATTTAATGCGGGTGTTTAAAATGATTAAAGGTTTTGATAATGTCGACGCCGAAAAATATTTCACCTTCAGAAATGCAGATAGAACTCGCGGTAATGTTTTCCAATTAGTGGGTAAACATTCTAATTCTAATGAAGTTAAACATTTTTTCTTCAATCGTATTGTTAATTTGTGGAATGGATTGCCAGCCAGCGTAGTTCAAAGTAAAAAAAAAAGATTAGACGCTTATCTCGCATTAAATCTCGAGTTAGAAGCATTTGTTAGCGCATAAAAGTATTGCAGAATTTTCACTCGGATTCTCTCCTCTTTACTTTAAAATTTTCACTTTATCTTTAAATTTCTTTCCTTCCTTTCAACCTCGATTCTTTGCTTTAATTTAAAACTTTCACTCGTCTTTAAATTTTCTCAAATCTTTTAACCTCTCTTCTTAAACACACAGCCTCGTAGGGACCAGCCGCCGGTCTGTTGCTCGTTTGGGGTTCTTTGTATTCCTTTGTAATCCTTTGTATTTTATGTATACAACAGACCTTTGTTGCTGTATTACGATCGCAATAAAATGTTTGTTTATTGATGACTAAAATTAGAAAAAGTTGATCGCTGCAAAACGTAAAGAAAGTTTGTTCTATTATTGTTACGTATCAAAGTTACTTCCAGCGCGAGAGATTGAGATCCTCGTTGCAAACGATCCACCAAAAGAGGCTGAGGAAGGGGACAGAAACTCAGAAAGGGAACAGAAATACGAAGAAAGGAATGTATAAATAAAACTACACTGTTCTTTCCTAGGAGTGCAATTCCACAAATCTCGTACCCAGTCATTCTTTCACCGAAGAGAAAGTGAGTAAGAGTGATCTCTTTGTCGGGAGACAAGAGTGGGCGGGTGATGGGGAAGGAAACGGCTTTTATCTCATTATTTACTCTGACCAACTATTCCGATGGAGCCAGTGTAACCTTTGAATAACGGTCACTGATGCATAAAGGGATAATTCTTTAAACCGTAATCTGAATTCATAGATTTGGGGGTAAAACCTGATTATTGTTGGAAATTGTTGGAAATTTACTGATTTACAAAGCTTATAGACTAACAAATACCAGAATATATATATTTGCTGTGTGTGTGTGTGTGTGTGTGTGTGTGTGTGTGTGTTTTAAGATTCAGATAAGTAATATTCTGACTGTTCAATTTCTCCTAAATGTAAATCGCGCTTGAAAGCAGGGTTAACCCTTTAATGTTAACTATCCACTTTACTGATTTTATAGTGGCTAACGTCAGACGATTTTATTCACTCTTTAGGTTAAGAAGTGGATACGCTGTTTGAATCAATATCATCAAGCACATATACAGTAATGAATAAATTTTATATCTAGCTAAGAAAAACGGTACTCATTTCCACAGCTTTTCGCGCCTGTGATCCTACAATGCGATTTGACATTGTGAAACAAAATATTTCTAAACTGTAAGCCCAAATCTCTCTCTCTCTCTCTCTCTCTCTCTCTCTCTCTCTCTCTCTCTCTCTCTCTCTCTCTCTCTAGGAAGAGACACGTTATAGCCCTTTCAAGAGTTCAACTACCAACATTAAACTCTTGCAAAGGCTACAATGTATACAGACACACAACAGCCGCATTTAAGGAATCCCAATTAGCTATGAATTTATACAATACCAAACATAGAAGAGGTAATGTAAATATGGGTTTAGTATTTGGCAATATGGCCCTTTACCTTAAGCAAAGCAGCAATACACTTGCACAGTGTCTTCATGTATGTTCTTTATGTGATGTTGCATCCCATTTTCTGTCGTAAAACTTTGATCAAAGAATGTTTAAAAGTTGATCTTCCCTGGTCCTTTTTTAGAGATCAGTTAAGGCTACTCCACACGTGTTCAACTTAGTTCGTACGAAACCGAAACGATTAGCCAAACCATGGCAAAATTCTGATTTCATTGCTGCCTTCCCCTTTCGATTGGCGGGGGGGGGGGGGGGGGGGCAGATTTGCAGTTGATTCCCATCATCGGTAAAAAGTCTTCTCTCCATCTCTCCAGAAAATACTGACCACTGCCGTAAATCGAGAGGAGTTCCACTTGAAGATACCAAACAATTGTTACAGTCTTTGTACGCCATAAACTGTAATCTTCAAGTATAATCAAAAAGCGCACCAAGCCATGACAGACACTGCCGTGTTTATTCTGATGGTCAAATGTTTCAGGTTTTTCAATGGAAACTCTCGCGCAAGTTGTAGACTCACTTATGCGTATATTTAATGCAATAAAAAAAAAATACTTTAAATGCATAATTAAAATAGAAATTTTAATGAAAAGAAGTTCAAACAAACCCGTAAGTACTGCAAACCACTGTTTCTTTTTTCTTGTGGAATTGTGAAATATATATATATATATATATATACCTTCAACTGCAAAGAACACGCAGTATAAATAACGTAAAGAAACGACGCTTGTATAGGAGATATTCCGCGCAAGACGAGAGAGAGAGAACGGAACAAATGAAAAAATGAGGTAACCACCTGGGAATCGAACCCGGGATCTTCCGATTGCCGGTCAGACGCGATACCATTACACCATGGCCCTCACTCTTCCAAATGCCGTAATTCTTCTACATACTCGCAGAAACCAATGCCCCAAGGGGGCACCTCCCGCATGCCGTAACATTATATACCTTCAACTGCAAAGAACACGCAGTATAAATAACGTAAAGAAACGACGCTTGTATAGGAGATATTCCGCGCAAGACGAGAGAGAGAGAACGGAACAAATGAAAAAATGAGGTAACCACCTGGGAATCGAACCCGGGATCTTCCGATTGCCGGTCAGACGCGATACCATTACACCATGGCCCTCACTCTTCCAAATGCCGTAATTCTTCTACATACTCGCAGAAACCAATGCCCCAAGGGGGCACCTCCCGCATGCCGTAACATTATATACCTTCAACTGCAAAGAACACGCAGTATAAATAACGTAAAGAAACGACGCTTGTATAGGAGATATTCCGCGCAAGACGAGAGAGAGAGAACGGAACAAATGAAAAAATGAGGTAACCACCTGGGAATCGAACCCGGGATCTTCCGATTGCCGGTCAGACGCGATACCATTACACCATGGCCCTCACTCTTCCAAATGCCGTAATTCTTCTACATACTCGCAGAAACCAATGCCCCAAGGGGGCACCTCCCGCATGCCGTAACATTATATACCTTCAACTGCAAAGAACACGCAGTATAAATAACGTAAAGAAACGACGCTTGTATAGGAGATATTCCGCGCAAGACGAGAGAGAGAGAACGGAACAAATGAAAAAATGAGGTAACCACCTGGGAATCGAACCCGGGATCTTCCGATTGCCGGTCAGACGCGATACCATTACACCATGGCCCTCACTCTTCCAAATGCCGTAATTCTTCTACATACTCGCAGAAACCAATGCCCCAAGGGGCATGCGGGAGGTGCCCCTTGGGGCATTGGTTTCTGCGAGTATGTAGAAGAATTACGGCATTTGGAAGAGTGAGGGCCATGGTGTAATGGTATCGCGTCTGACCGGCAATCGGAAGATCCCGGGTTCGATTCCCAGGTGGTTACCTCATTTTTTCATTTGTTCCGTTCTCTCTCTCTCGTCTTGCGCGGAATATCTCCTATACAAGCGTCGTTTCTTTACGATATATATATATATATATATATTATATATATTATATATATATAAAATCATCAATGTATTCATAGTTTAAGTGGAAATATGAAGAGTTAAATATCTTTTGTACAGAGCACCATTCCGCCCGTACGCCCATTTGAGGGTACGAGTAGTTCGCAGCAGCATTGCCAAGCATTAGGGAGTCAAAGTACTGCCGAGGCTTTCGTACATGGTTCATCACCACTGAAAGCAACAATGCTCTGTGTTAGTCTAGTCCAAAGAACATCCATATCTGTATTCAGTTGATTGCAATATTCGTTAGTTTGCATGACTTAACCCAACTAACGAAAATATCACGACAACCTAACCAATCATCAAGGGCGTACAGTTGACCTAACCAGGCATTCAATTAACCTAACCGGGAATTCAATAATTCATTTGCACAAGAAATGAAGGTCAGATTTGAATAAAACACCAAAATACACCAGAAGAACCTATTCTCATATCAAAATCGACCCACAGAGGTAAAACGAATAATTACCACCATACTGTTTTAATCGATCCAAAATTGTTTTCATCTCCGTTAATATCAATTTGCACAAGAAATACCATAGAAGAAAATAGATTCAGATTTAAATTCTACATAAGAAAAACCGTATCTTGTGGGTTGTTGTATTATGTGAAAAAATTAAGTAAATGATGGGTATAACCCACAAGATCCTTCAGTTTAATTGCTTAATTATTACCAATGTGTTTAACCCTTCGATGCATGCTCTATCACGTGTCACTATGCTGTATTAGCTATGATAAATAGAAAAATATCATGCATTTAATGATTAACACCTTATCTACCTTATCTACCTTATCTTTTAACTTATCTATGGTACTACTATTCACTAAATTGGTAACTTATCCAACACCGCAAACAATAAAGTTACATAAGACAAGAAATCCTTAAACTCTTTGGGAGTTTCCTATTAAATATCAAAATAGGTTAAGGTTAACTCCCAAAATTTGGTTCCAAATTGAGAACCACGTAAACACTAACCGGGAATTTGGTGGCTATCTTTTTGACTCTTTATACCAAAAAGTTCTACCAACAAAAAGGAGAAGGTTAGGAATCCTTTATTGTTAGAAATCTTTTATTGCTTGGAATGTTAAGGTTACAAAAAGACCATTTAGGTACTTCCACTTCAAGGTTTTATGAACTTTTCTGTTTACAGTGTATCTGCCGCAAAGAGTTTGTGCTTAATTCATTTTGTTTAAGAGATACGAATTTTTACTTTATTTTACACTTTTTTCGGATATCGTACATATAATATATATATATATATATACTTTAGTTATCTTGATTTTGTTTCCGACCGAATTGTTCATACTGATGAAGGTCAAGCTTGTTGCTCCACTTTGGACCCACAGTTTAACGTGGGATCCGAACCACGACCTACCACGGATGGTCAGAAATTACAAAGTCCTTGCCCAGACTCGATCTCACGACCTTCCGAGCAGCAGCCCAGCGTCTTGACCACTAGGCCACCCAGGGTACCCATTTATCCACCAACCTTGTTTTTTTTTTATTTTGGAAGGATGAACAGCTGGGTAAACTGCGTGCCGACTGCTTTCGCCGGGAATCGAACCCGGGCTGGTGGAAATCGTAGTCAGTGATGCTAACCACTACATCACCGAGGCGCAATATATATATATATATATATATATATCAGTGGCGACGCCAGCTCTTCAAGACTACTCGGGCTCTTTTTAAATTTTCAAGTCTACATATGAGCCGACATTTAAATGCATGACAATAACTTAAGATTATCAATAAAATAAATAAATACATACCTCGGTAAAAAAATTATTTGAATTTTATTTACTTGAACATAAAGTCCAAGCATCTTGGTTTTAAAGCAAATTCCTTTAATATTCGGTCATGTAATTCCTTTTTGCTTTCTAAATCAATAAGTATTTCTTTTTCAATTGAAATCCTAGCCAGGGACGAGAGCCGTTCTTCAGCCATTGTGTTTCTTAAATATGATCTAATTCGATCAAGAACAGAGAAACTTCTTTCATTTGAAACAGAAGTTACAGGTATGGTAAGAAGGAGCTGAATCAGCTTTGTGGTTTTCTTTTAATAATAACACTATGTCCTCCATGGGTGGGCTATACTTCTCAGAATACTTATAATATTAAAAATAAATCAGATTATTTAAGAAAAGCGAACAACCTTACAATGCGACAAAAATCAAACTGCACCGCCGCCCAACTTCCCAAGGCAGTTGAAGGCATGCTTATCGAAACGTAAAAAGTTACCATGTATTGCCAGAATTAAAAATTGTGCCTCTTACAAGGCCGAAGGATATAAGCCCGAGTTGAAATGTTTTTTTCTTTATAAAAAAAATTAGTAGGAGGAAAAACGTATTTTATTTAATGAGAATTAGAAGAAGGACTATTATGTAACCGTATGCAAGCAAATAATTATTCATTAAAAGAACTTTAAATATACGATATTACTTATACTTTCTCGGGCGTAATGTCTTGCGCCCGAGTAAAGGATCTTGAAAGATTACACGAAAACTTAATGTCAATATAGTTTTTTTATAGGTAGTAAGAGTATCTAAATGCGCTCAAAATTTGCTCGCGTGACGAAGGCTAGACAGAAAAATAGTAACATACTACCAGCCAAAAAACATTTTTACAATTTGTATTTAAAACTTTTTTTTAAAACTTAAATCTATAAATACACAATTTTATCTCTCATTCTCCTTGCCCCTTGCCTCTCGGGCTCAGCCCGAGAAGCCCGAGTGCAGGAGTCGCCACTGATATATACAGTATATATATATATATATATATATATATAGAGAGAGAGAGAGAGAGAGAGAGAGAGAGAGAGAGAGAGAGAGATAATTTTAGTGTTAGGGCTTCAGCAAATATAAATCTTTTCTATTTGTTTCCTTTTAGCTTTTCCGACATAATTCGCATTTCTGCTCAATTTACGTCTCTTTCAATTGATCTCATTTTATCGTATTTATTATTAAATTCTGATGGGTTTGATGGTCTTCCACGTTTGCGCTTATCATCAATGATCCCACTTTTATTGCATTTTTAAACATTTTTGCGAAACGCAAAAATCTTATTGTTTTTGTTAAAATTATCATTGTTTTTATTATTAAGCTTTTTATTAAGATCTTAATGCCTTTGCTCAAATTATTATTACTAGCAAAAGTGGGCCCTACGGGCCTATTTAGATAGAACTGAGGTGCTGGGGCCTTCGGCCTCAGTAATTGTGGAGCCTGCGACCCCCCCCAGTTACTGGGGAATCAATAGTTTTCGGTCAATAAAACTATAGAAAAGAACGCAACTATGAAAATCTTAAGTTTCACAAATCTTGATACAATGGGTTCGGATGCGAAGCTTAAGATTTTAATTGCTGCGTTCTTTTTCTATTTTATGACGGTTTTATGATGTCACTCTCTTTCAACCAATCCGGATACATGGTGTCTACAGACAGGACTGCCTTTTTATAGTATAAATTTAATAGCAAATTATTTTTGCTTGTTCCTGCGGAAGGTTGTTATTACCCTTCGAGCAATACATACAGTATTTACTATACTGTACAGTGATGATACCGATATGTGTTGGTATTATAATCCAGAATATTGTTGAGGAAACATGTTTTTATTCTTGACAAAGAAGAATGTAAAATGTGAATGTAAAAGTTGAGTTTTCAGAACATTATCAATTTTTTTTTTTTTACACAATAGTCAAGCAATAAAATGTAATAAAATTATTTTAAGAAATTCTTAAGTAGTTAGAGTTTAACATTTACAATAGTCACGAATCACTTCAATTTTAAATGTAGCTTCACAGATTTACTTCAAGCTCACGAAGCAGTTAAATTTCAAATACAACTTGTCACATTTTTTTTTTATGGCTTTCGACGCGTAGCTAAAAATTTTGATGGCTACATTTTTTTCTAAATTTATTGATCAATTTGATTTTCTTCAATCCACGAAAGTGTCTGAAACTCTGTAAAAGCGTGTTGGGACTTGGTTTATTTTAAAAAAAGTTTAAAAGTTCAAAATCTTGAAATTTAAGTGCTTCGTGTTTTAGTATATAAATATTTTTGGTGATAAATTGGAATAGATGTTTTGGGGACACCCACTCTGAAAATAAAATTCATAAAAACACTCCAAGGATCCCATAGGCCCATAGGGCATAGGGATGCCCACATACCCACAGTTCGGAGGGAAATGTTCCCTATACCCTAAATACGGGCATTAATAGATTCAAAACTGAAAATAAAGCAATACACTCTAACATGGGCATCGTTATATATATATATTATATAATATATATATTTATATATATATATATATATATAATATATATATATATAATATATATGAATAGAAACGACGTAAGTTAAGGAGCGTCTCTGCACACGGGTGTAATGGTAGCGCATCCAACCGGCAATTGGAAGGCCCTGGGTTTCGATTCCCGGGCGGTTCGCCTCATTTTTCATTTATTCGTTATTTCTCTTCCCCGTGTGCAGAGACGCTCCTTAACTTACGTGGCTGCAAACATTTTGTTTTATTTCAGGCGTTTCGGAACAGTTCGGTTCCATCCTCAGTGACTAAAACATTAAATATATTGGAATTAAAATAATTTACATCTTACAACCTTAAAACAAAGTAATTACCAAATGTAAACTATAATAAAATAAAAGTAAAAAGAGCACAACAAACTAACTTAAAACACGATAAATCCTTTGAAGAGTTATAGCTATTCAAAGTAGATCTCTCCTTGTAAATATTAACGACTCCATTCTATTGAGCTGCGAGTCCTGTTTGTTGAAACGGTCTTTCAATTTCAATGGCACACATAATTCTATCTTGTTTTAATCTGGTTTGTAATCCGTAAATTTGTTTTACTTAGTCCTTATCGCTTTATTTGCCTTATGAAATACCAAATTACCTTATACTATATACTTTCGCAGAGTGTTGTGTGTATATGTATATATATTATATATATATAATATATAATATATATATATATATATATATATATATATATATATCATAGATGGGCGAATCGGAACCCATATTCGAGGAGATTTTGGCTGAATTCAGATCCAGCCTCAAGTACTATTGAGCTGAATTACGGTCCAATATTTTACTGAATTTGAGGATTTTTGATTCTGTTTTAGTTCTTTCTTTTTATGTTTTTTCTTTTCTTTTTAATTTATGGTTGTTATTATTTACTTTTTAAGTTCTTAAAACAACGACAAATATCCTTTAAAGTTCACAAATATTAAATTCAGGAAAATAATTAGCTTAATAAATTCGAAACGAAACTAGGCAAAAGAGATTTCGACTTTATTGACAACCCGCATACAGACATAAATACCAAATTGAAAAGTTTCAGGAATCCATTTGACGTATTTTTAATGAATCCCGCCCATCAGTGAAAAAAAAGATTCCTATGGTTCGAATCAACAATTCATGGTTGACCCTAGTCCTGAAGACACCTATTAAAATAAAACGAACTACAGTCATTCTCGTATTCGCGGGGAATACGTGCCGAGAATCTCCGCGAATAACGAGGGATGACTGTACACGGTGTTTATAAAGTCCCTATCTACTTCAGTGAAAACGTAGCAAAAAGGGTAAAATTCAATAACAATATAATAGAAGGCATACATTTAATGAATACTTAAGCATATGATTCTACATGAGCACCATCAGTATCTTTACAGAGTTCGAATCTGTCAGCAGCATTGCGGGACACATTTTGGAGCATGACCGGAGTTATTTTTGTAACTGCTGTTACGATACGAGCACGTAAATGTCCCAGCTTTATTCAAATGGCATTTTAAACACCGTCGTCTTTCAACAAGATGGGGTACCTTGTCATTACGCAAACATTGTTCGGGAGTATCTAAATGAACGATTTCCAAATCGGTGGATCGGACGTGGAGGCAACAGGCCCTGGGCGGCTCGATCTCCTGACCCTAACGCCGTCGGATTTCTTTGCATGGTGCTTTATCATATCAAACGTCTATCAAACGAGGGTTACAGATCTGCAAGATTTACGCGCTCGTATCGTAACAGCAGTTGCAGTTACAAAAATAACCCCCCTGTCATGCTCCAAAATATGTTCCGCAATGCTGCTGACAGATTCGAACTCTGTAGAGATACTGATGGTGCTCATGTAGAATCATATGCTTAAGTATTCATTAAATGTATGCCTTCTATTATATTGTTACTGAATTTTACCCTTTTTGCTATGTTTTCACTGAAATAGATAGGGGCTTTATAAACACCCTGTATATAAAAATGTGAATGAAAGTCTAGTCCCAAAAGAATTCCACACTCACTATAGAAACAGACTTAATTCATTAATATACAAATTAATTCATTGATACACATTAATTCATTAATACACATTAATTCATTAATATACAAATTAATTCATTGATACACATTAATTCATTAATACACATTAATTCATTAATACACATAGCTAATTGCTATAAACATAAATTCGAAAAAACGAAAAGGATTCCAAACAACACTGGAACCTCATTAACAAAGCGATTAATAAAAAACTAACAAAACCCTCTGCCCCGAAAAAGTTATTAGTAAATAATGAGCCCATAACGGACAAATAAATATTTTAAATACTTTCAGCAATTATTTCACCGAAATGGGAGCCAGCCTTGCTTCTAAAATGCCACCCACGGTGCGGTCTTTCGATACGTACCTAGGCCCTCCATTACCACACTCTTTCTTCCTATCCCTGACTACGACACATGATCTAATGACAGACAAAAACAGTCTAAAGGAAGCCAGAATATGCCCTGTACTTCAGTCGGGAAACCCCATATCCCGACTTAAGTACAGGGAAATCGTGTACAATAAACTTACTAAATTCTTAATCAAATACGATATTTTAACTAAAACACAATTTGGGTTTAGAGGTGGAGATACAACGGAAGATGCCATAAACATGCTATTAGAAAATGTGTATCAGAACTTAAACAGCAAAAAATACACTGCCTTCATCTTCCTCGACTTGCCAAAAGCATTTGATACACTTTTGCATGAAGTCTTATTGAATAAACTTCACGTATACGGAATAAGAGGAAATATCCTCGATTGGTTTAAATCATATCTGTCGAATCGTCATCAGTACATCAGACTAAAAGATAATCCGACAAAGCGATGTTAACTAATGGAGTCCCACAAGGATCTATTCTTGGTCCATTACTATTTCTAATTCATGTCAACAATTTTCATCTTTCTATCACATTAAATTACATACAATACGTAGATGCTATCATACTTACTTCTTCCCATCATAACTCAGACTTTCTGAGTTATGATTACTCTATGTAATTGTAAATGAATTTGATCACAAAAATATCCTTAGCGTACCTTACCGTGTAAATTTTAAATATCTCCCGACCTTACTTAAAACAATCGGCATTAACGTAGTCTTTAAGTATAATAATACGGTTAAATCTCGCCTAATAAAGAATTGCCTGGATAATGCTGTTGGCTGTGTGTATTCCATCGTATGTACACAATGTAACTCAGTTTATATAGGCCAAACGGAAAAAGCTTTAGATAGAGTAAAACATCATAAATATGCGCGTAGAACAGCAAATAATTCTAATGTATTGTTTAACTTTAACCATATGTATAGATGTGGTATTAGGTATTAAGTGGGAAAGTTCTAAAATTCTCATTAAAAACAAAGATATAATTGAAAGGAATATTCTAGAATTGCGTTCATCTATTTTAAAAATAATTTCAATAACAGTTTGAGAACGTACAAAATTGACAATATCCTGTTAAAATACCTTTTGCCTTTAATCAACTCTTGTTAATCATGTGCTAATCATTTTATTTCTCTGTCCCGTTGTACATATGTATATATTTTCGTCATCTCGCCTTCTCCCTTCATTCTCTGACGAGGTGTACTGTTGAATACACGAAAGACCTTGGAATCATTCTTCCTTTTCCTTGTGGGTTTGGATCATATATATATATATATATAAATGTGCGTGTGTGTGTGTGTGTGTGTGTGCATGTATGTATATATGTATGTATGCTTCCTGTAGCAACTGATGCGCACCATCAACTCGTATAAAAACAATAATAAATTGTAATATTGATATTATTATTATTTTTGTTCTTGTTCTTGTTGCTATTAATATTGTTTTTATATTATTTATTCTACTACCCTACATATGCTTAGGAATACATTAACTGTCGCACTATCATATGTATATATATATATATATATATATATATGTGTTATTATATGTTCCTCTGTATACCTTTTGTATGCCTTATATATGTAGCAAAGGAAACTAGAATTATTATTATTATTATTATTATTATTATTATTAGTTGGAAATAAATAAATACTTGATCCACTAAAGTGTACAAAGACTTTAAACTGTGAACGGGTTCGCATCGAGTCATTTAACAATGTACAGTCATTTCAAAAAATTCTTTCCTGAAACGCCATCTTTCTTACCGATAAATATTGGCAAGAAACATGGAGTTTCAAGGCAGGAATTTTGAACCAACTTTACAAGCTGGAAAGAAGGACTTTAATGTCTCGGAGGAGTGCGATAGACCATAAACTAATAAAGGTAAATTATATAGTGAATAAAGGAATACATGATGAGTTGGAAGAAAAAAAAGAGAGACCTTTAAAAAAGGCTTGTAAGATAAAACAAGTAGCGAAAGAAAGGATAACAGTGGATAACAGTGGGTATAAAAGGTACAAAAGGGTATGTACCATCTGTTATCAAAGTCGGGGTGCACTGGGCCACATGTACTTTACACTCCAAGTATATCCCGATTTTGGTAGCCGATGATACAGTTATGGAAAAAAAAAAAAAAAAAAAAAAAAAAAAAAAAAAAAATCTACGGAAAATATACAGTGCATTTCAAACATCCTCCCCAAGGTTATTCATAAATGGCTGGAAAATAGATTTATGTCAAGTCTTCGTTTTATTTGTGATTGGGCAAAATGAATACGCTATTACCCGAGACAGCCCTTTCTATTAAAGCATAAAAAGCATTCCCCTATTCCCCGACTCCTATTGATACATAACACTGCCCAACACCAATTTTGCTGATTTAATTCTAACACCTGTTTCTAGGTAACTTTGGTGTGCTGATTTCAAAAATCACCTTAGTTTTTGCCTATCACGTCAGGTTTTCGAGCAATCAAATACGGATATTTTGGAGATATCGCATTTTGGCAGGGTTATGCCCAATTTTTTTCTTTTCAAAAAATAAGTTTTTACATATTCAGAATCAGCATGGAAAAGTAAACAATTGTGCAGGGAGTGAACTTTAATATACAATGGTAATATTGGCACATAAAGTGATTAAAAGTGTTTAAATAAGCAAAAAATGAATCCATATTAAAGCAAGCACTGGACCAGTTTTCTTAATATTGTCTTTTTCTTGTTTTCTTACTTTTCAGTGCTGATAAATTTTCTCTTATAGGACTTCCTAGAATGAGAGATGTCAAGACAATCTCTTTGCAGGCTCCAGCAGTAGTCAGCCATCATATGGGTATCCCATCTTCCTTGGTATCGTTCTTCCATCACTTTGATATCTTGGTGGAACCTTTCACCTTGCTCTTCACTAACATCACCAAGATTTTCTGGAAATTTATCCAGATGACTGTTGAGATAGTAAACTTTAATGCTCATGTTGCAACCCAACTGCTGAAAGTTTACAAGTAAATCCTTTACAAGATCTTTATAATTTTCAGACTTTTTGTTTCCTAGGAAGTTCTTAACTACTGCCACAAAGCATTCCAAGCTCTTGCCTCCGTTTCGGTCATTGAGTTACTGAACTGCGGATCTTTCATCAGTTTTCTTATCCACAGATAAAATTTTAACAGCAAAACAGCTGTTAACACTTAACAGATCTCAAAAATCATCAATTTTGATAAGCGCCCTTCATGGATCACCCAAAATAGGCATATTGCATTGCACGAAAACCTGATGTGATGGACAAAATCTAAGGTGATTTTTGAAATCGGCACATCAATATTATCCAGAAACAGGTCTTAGAATTAAATCAGCAGCAAAAACATTTTATTTTTTTTTTTTGTTGGGCAGTGCAATAAAGAGGCTTATATATATATATATATATATATATATATATATATATATATATTATGTAGGAAGGAGAGGCCAAAGTTAATGGTCTCCCGAGAAACTTTTATGTTACGCACAGACCGTGCATGGAACAAGGAACTCCTTTGGGAAAATTAAATTCACTATAGTCCAAATAAATAACCAGCTCATTTAACCTGTGTTTTAACGAGGGACTATCGCGATGCTGTGTATCCTGACAAGTGGATAGGGCGCGGTGGTCCTATTCCGTGGCCACCTCAGTCACCAAATTTAAATCCTCTTGATTATTACTTGTGGGGTCATTTAAAAAGCCTAGTTTATGTTACAGAAGTCCGAGCATGTGATGAATTGTAGCAACGAGTTTGAGATAATTGCGAAACGATCCGCAATACTCCAGGAATTTTTGAGCGTGTCAGACAATCAGTGGTGCGACGTGCTGAGGCATGCATTCAAGAAGTAGGAAAGAATTTTTCTGTCGCGTGCTATAGCTCGAAACCTACGGGTTTCTCGACTTATGTTTATGTGGTCTTTTTTCTTTACTTTTGTCTCAAGAATACACCCTACGATTTTTGAACACATTTATGCATCACCATATATATATATATATAATATATATATATATATATTATATATATATATATATATATATATAATATATATATAATATATATATATATATATATATATATATATATATAGAGGGTGTTTCATATGTCTGGAGACATCGAAAAAATATATAGAAAGAGTAATACAGTTTTATGACAATTTTTTATTCTCACATACTAATAGAAGGTGTTCAAATTCTTCACCCTGAACTTCAAGACACTTCATTACTCGTAACTGGCAAGTTCTCTCAAGTTCTCAACACTTCTGATTGTTTCAGCAGAAATTCGCTGCATTTCAGTTTTATCTTCGCTTCCAAATCCTCAATTGTTCTCAGTCTATCTTCATAGACAACAGATTTTAAATGTCCCCACAGGAAAAAAGTAAAGGGATGTAACGTCCGGAGATCCGGGAGGCCACTTCATATGCCCCAACCTCCCCCCCCCGCCCCCTCCAGACATATGAAACACCCTATATACAAGATGTCCGAAAAATAAAGGTGCAAAATTAATTGGTCATACTTTCTTATTAATCAACAGTATATAGTAGTGGTGTAGTGGTTAGCGTCGCTGACTACGAATCCATCAGGCACGGGATGGAGACCCGGTGACGGCAGGCGGCGCGCAGCAAAACCCAGCTGTTTATCCTTCCACACACACACACACAAAAAAAATTGGTTGGTAGATAAATGGGTACCCTGGATAACCTAGTGGTTAAGACGCTGGGCTGCTGGTGGGGCGTGGTTCGGATTCCACGTTCAACTGTAGGTCTAAGGTGGAGTGACAAGGTTGACCTTCGCCAGAATGAACAATTCGATATATATATATATAATATATTTTTTTACATTTTGAAACTCCAAGTTTAGAACATTTGCACAAATGCACATGATACTATCATTCGTCGGTACAATGCGTATTCGACGCTCGAACTCCTTTAAAGCAGTAGCAAGATGTTTTTGTGAAATGAATCCAATAACGTTTCTGAGTCTTTGACGAAGTTCTGCCATGTCCCCGGGCTTGTCACGATACACAAGTGTTTTAACATTTTGACATACCCAATAGATAAAAATCCAAAGAGGTTAAGTCAAGTAATCGAGGTGACCATGCTATCGGTCCATCACGCCTATCCAGTACTGAGGAAAGGTTGCATCTAGAAAGTTGTGGACAGCAACAGCATAGTTGGAAGGAGCTCCATCTTGTTGAAAGATTATACTCCTCATGTCAACAACTTCAATAGCCTTTAGTTGCGAAAACTCTTTGTAGCATGTAAAGATAGTTCACGCTAGTCAAGGTGTGATACGATCGTCAAAGAAAAATGGACCGATTAGGTAGTTGCGTAACATAGCACACCAAACATTAACTTTCGGTGAATCCCATTCGTGTTGATGTGTTTCAGTGTTAGATAGGATTTATTAAATGAATAGCATAACCACGATAACGTTAACGATAAATGAAGAAATACATTTTTTATTTTATAGTATCACCGTTGTGAACATTCGTCAGCAAATATAATTTCTGTTAAACGTTAATCATATGGTATAGTTCGTTTCTGAACAAACTGTATTTACTTAAGAACACTTCATCAAGAAGTGATTGGGCTACGTCAATATCGTAACACCGTTTCCCGTTGATTAACGAAGTTAAGCGACAATGGGTCTGGAGAGTAGTTGGATAGGAGACCGTGCTCTGCATCCAGATTATGTAGCGATCCATGGTTCAGATCCCACATAAAGCTGTAGGTCCTCTCCGTCCTATGACCTCAGATATTGCGAAGGAGGTTAAATAACCCCATCAAAGCAAACAAACAGGAACTGATTTTCAGGAATTAACTATTTAGGCGGAAACTGCTCTTTACTACCTTACTGTCAAAATGCCTATTATTGCACTTAAACTCATTCTTCCTCTCAATGGGTATAAAATTTTAAGAAACTTCCTATAATTAATGTCGCCTAATGACGTTTCTCAATTTATATACTGATGTAAGTTCTTCCCCATACGTTTTTCTCTTCTTACGCGGAATACATATTTGATTTGTCGAACCTTTGCTCGTATGATTTCTTACCCAATTTTGGAATCCTCAAATTAGTTCCTCGCTAACCTCCAAATACCCTTTCTCAAATCAGGGAACAATAAATGAAACACACATTCCAGAGAGGCATAGAATTAATGTTTAGGGTAAGGGAACTACAATATTTATGTTTTTGTACGAGTATAATGGAAGTTACACTTCATGTAGCCTAGACCCCTATTTACCTGCTAATGCTTTTCGAGAACTTTCAGTACGCTGATCAAATATTGGTTGAAACGAAGAGAATAAAAAATGAAGTGGGGATTAAAAAGTTTTACGAATCTACAGTAAGATGTTTGTGGCGTTAGAGAAGGCATTTTCGATTTATTAATCAGATATATTAAATTTTTAAATTAGAGCATTGAACTTCATAGTGTGCTCTCTCTCTCTCTCTCTTCTTCTCTCTCTCTCTCTCTCTCTCTCTCTCTCTCTCTCTCTCTTACAGTTCCTCTGTGGATCAGTTCAAGAAAAGGTTAGACCAAATCTTGCACACTATTTGAGGGTGTAGAAAATTTTCCCTGGCACCCGTTGCCATTGGTACCTCTTCGGTATGGGCCGCAAGGCCTTTTGAGGTACTTCTTTTCCTTGTAACTCCTTGTAACTCTCTGCATATTTCAATCCGTTTTATGTTAAAAGTTTATTAAAAATGAGACCGTAACTGTAATTATGTTCTTATAGAAAGTTCTTAACCAATGGTTTATCCATTATCATTATCATCATGGTCATTATGAGGATCACCATAGAATAGATAGAATAACCTTTATTAATAATAAAATAAATACAGTAGTCTTTTTACAATTTACAATTTTTACAATGACATAAATAATTGGGAAGCTCGACTATTTATTTTTTATTTTTTAATTTTTTTAATTTGGCCCTTAAGCTTTAGGCTTTACTGGGCTCTTATTAAAAATAAGCAGCTAGCCGTTATAAATTAATAATAATAAAATAAATAAATAAGTAAATAAGTATTATTAATAGTTAAAGCCTGTATTTCCCCAGCTATCACTAATAATGAAAAGAAATGCAAAACATTTTAGTAAATATTTTATTTATATATATATATATATATATATACTGTATATATATATATATATTGAAAAATTTCATTAAATATTTATATAGTGAGAAATGACTCCTTTATGTAAATGGAAATTACTTCCATTCCAAATAAGACATTTCCTTCCATTCGCGAATTCCATTTAAGCATTAAGCGAGCAATTGTTTGTATACTATATAAAGAACTAGAAAAGTAATGCTTAATTTGAAACATGCATTTATTTTAATGTTACTCTTTAAATTTTATGTTGCAAAGTTCCAACCAACTAATTGCATGATAAGAGAAAGAAATATTTATAAATATTTGGGATTTGTTATCGCGCTTTTTTAACCTCCATTTTGACCCTTTATAGTTGGTTTTATATATTTTTTTGGTTACTCGTAATTCATTCTTTAAAATGCTATTTATTCAATACGATATAGCCTTTACGAGAAATCGTACAGTACCGTACGTTATGGTACAGAATCAAATCAAAATAATAGTTAATTATGTGATGGAAAAGTAAATAGTTTAAATTAAAAATAGTCAATAATTAATAGTAATTTTAAAAATCTAAATCTAAAATCTAATAATTAAAGCTAAAAAATAGTTAAATTCACGATATTAAGCAGACGAAGTATGTGTTTGCTGTGACGTATGTTAATTCTGTTTATATTCTCCAATAAAATATTAGAAATACCGTTTTCAAATGGAATTTTTATTCCATTTCGGTGGAAAAGGAAATAGAAATGAATAATCCCTTTACGGAATTGTCAGAGCAGTGAGAACGATAATTAAAGCAATTTTGCAAGTTCTTTCAGAAAGCATGAATATTTAAATGGATTTCAAACTTTTTTGTAATTCGTTAATACTACCTTCCGTGTTCGTAAAAATCAAACATTACTTTCCTATTCAATTCGGTATACTGGTTTGGAAGAGATATTTACAGCTTTTAGAATTGCATTGTCTAAATCTCAAGGACAATTATATTTTCAATTAAAATACCTATTCAAAATTGCAGTGATTGAAGACATTGATGAAATTGGTGCCAAAGGGTGAAAACAAAAATTCCGGGTGAGTTTTAATTTGAAGAAAGTAATGTTTACTCAAATTTCAGCGTAGCTCCTTCCCATCGCAAAATCACTTCTATTCAAGAATAATTCCAATTTCTCGAATGCTGTTCCTAAACGCATACGCACAGATGAGAGAGAGAGAGAGAGGAGAGAGAGAGAGAGAGAGAGAGAGAGAGAGAGAGAAAGAAGTCCTCTTATCTAATGGCAAACCTTTCAACAGCTACTCAGAACGAACAAATACTTCAAATATATTAACTTCATTTATAGGCTTATGTCCTCGCCTAAGCTGATTCTCTATTCTAGTTTCATCTTAAAGATGTTCCTTTGAAAAAATATAAGTATACCTCAGCTATTGCTTTCAAAATAAAGCAACGTAAAGCCTCTTTCATTCCAAAAAATTTTAAACCTACTTCATTCCTACATCCTCCGCATAACGCAATTCCATTGTTCTCTCTACATTAATGAAAGTACTCAACTCTAATCTTATACTTTGATGGGTTTAACTGAACAAAAAATGTTTTCATTCACCACATCTGAGTACCACTGATATTGTTCTCTTCCAAAATATACACAGTGGCGCTCGTAAGTATTCGTACAGAGAAATATTTCAGTTATATTCATCGCTATCTTTTGTATCATGTATAACAGGGGTTCTTAACCTCTGGGTCGCGACCCAAACTTGGGTCATTAAATTGTCATTTATCATTTATTTATGTTATCCCTAATCATTTTACCATTATTATTTATTTTATTATCTATTACGAGTGAACTGTTTGAAGGCATTGGTCGCTGAACTAACCCCGAGACCAGAATTTGGATCGCAGCCTAAAAAGGTTAAGAACCCTTGATTTTGTATAGGATAATTATGAAAAGTTTACGGTTCGTTTGAAAAATTCTGACAAATAAAAAAATTAGTTTAAGTCCAACATATAATGTAAAACATTAAAGAATTTGAAGAAAATTAAAAAAAAAGAAGTTAAAATGCAAAAGTTTTCGTACATTTACTTATTTAATGCTTAAAATTATTAAATGATTTTGTGTCCACCTTTTGTTTGAATGATTTCAATGATTCGGTTTGAATATTTTACTACAAGGTTTTGATATCTTTCAGTAGAAATTTTAACCCATTTTTATAAAGAAAATTGTTGCAATTCATTCAGATTTGGAGGGTTTTTCTTGCGGACAGCTTTTTCAAATCAAACCATAAATTCGCCATTGAGTTGTGATCTGGGCTTTGACTAGGCTACTCGAGAAGCTTGAAGTGCTTTTGTTGAAGCCATTTCATGGTGCTCTTACTTTTATGGTTTGAGTCATTATTTTGTTGCAGTATCCATTTGCGACCCATTCGTAACTCCCGAACTGATGGCAATACATTTATTCTAAAAGTTCCTAATTTTTCTTCGAATTCAAGGTTCCATTGATGACAAGCTTTCCTGGACCAGAAGCACTAAAGCATCTCCAAAGAAGCAAACTACTAGTACCATATTTAACCGTAGGAAGAATTTTTTTTTTACTCGAATGCAGGATTTGATTTTCGCCAAACATACCGTCGCTCGTTGTTCCCGAATAATTAAGTTTTGGTCTCGTCTGTTCAGAGAACTTTTTTCCAAAATGTAAATCCATCATTTCGATGATCCTTGGCATACGTTAAAGAGCTTCTTTGTGTTTTTTCGTGGCAGAGGTTTTCTTCGTGCAACTCTTCCAAGCAGACCATTCTTTCTCAATATACGACGTACAGTAGTAGAATGGAAATCGATCTTAGACAGTTCTTTGTTTGGCAAATATCAGCTGCAGTCACTCGTGGATTCGCAGAAGCCATTCTTTCAATCTGTCTGGCTATACATCATGAAATCTTACAAGGTCGTCCACACCTTGGTAGAGTTTTGATTGTTCCAAAGCCCTTCCATTTTTTTATAATTGCAGCAACCGTCGTAAATGGAATTCGAAGTTGTTCCTATCTTCCTATAACTCTAAGCTTACTGCTCATGTGTGCAGCAATAACAGATCTCCTAAGATCGATAGACAGCGCTTTACCACGAAGACCCACTGCTTACAAATGGCTTGTACAGTAATCCGTCTTCCACGAAGAATCACAGAGAAAATTCTAGAATTTAGAATTGCCAACAGTCTCTAATCAATAAACAGCCAACTACTGATAAAAATTTAAATTCTACAAGCCTAAAGCCGGGTTTACACGGTGAGAGCTACTCGCGCGAGCCACTCTCATGAGAGTAACTATCGCACTACTTGCGTCGTGTCAACTACCACGCTAGTTGCCAGTTACTAGCTCCGCCCACTCTCATGCGAGTAATTTTGTACGTATTTGCACAAAGTTGGTAGTCTTCCAACTTTTCAATTACTCTCACGCGTGTTGAGCGAATAGGTT
Source organism: Bathynomus jamesi (assembly GCA_023014485.1). Lineage (NCBI taxonomy): Eukaryota > Metazoa > Arthropoda > Malacostraca > Isopoda > Cirolanidae > Bathynomus > Bathynomus jamesi. The sequence goes on from JAJOZX010010104.1 coordinate 97,500, forward strand.
TGGAGTATTGTGTACTGTTTTGTTGCGGTTGACTTTTCTTGTGATTTTGTTAAACAATAAAAATGTCAACTATCACAGCGAGTAGCCAGTATGTGTAAACAGACACTCTCACGAGATTATTTCATGCTAGTACTCTCATATGGACATATGGAGACGTGAGAGTTGCTCGCGCGAGTAGCTCTCACCGTGAAAACCCGGCTTAAGGTGGACACACAAAGTATTAAATAATAGTGTAAATAAATGTACAAAAACTTTTGCTTTTTTACTTTTCTTTAATTAAACTTTTTTTTTTTATTTATTAAATTTTTTCTAACGAATGGTAAACTTTTCACAACTATCGTATGCATGATACAAAAGATAAGGACCAGTATAACTGAAATATTTCTCTTTACGAATACTTATGAGCGCGGCTGGACAACTTCAGTAACTTGAATCTAATGCATTTGCTCTAACGAATTCTGGAGTGTGGAATGAAAATCGTTTCCTAAAGTAACCAACCGAGTCTTTATCACTTTTGCAGATTTAATTGAATGGGTTTCAGTGAAGTTAGAACTGTAAAATTTGAATAATCAAATTCTGTATACGTGGCTAAAAAATAATGCAACGATATGCAGTTGAAATTGATCTACAAGATGGATTTATATGATATATATATATATATATATATATATATATATATATATATATATATATATATATATATATATATATATAGAGTGAGCGAGTATGTAACTATTGTGTACGAGGGGCACATAGCGCAAATACACGCATTGAAAATAACTACATTTTGAGCGTACAAGCTGGTTATTTGGTTATACCAAGTTGTCTGTGGAGGGGGTGAGGGTTTAACTATTCATTCGTGGAACAATCGCAAAATCGCCAATGTGGTGAGTTCGCTCCTCGTACTCTCGACGCTTTATTTATCATATAACCTTGGTTAATCTTGGTTTGGTTCCGCACGAAGGTCAAGCTTGTCACTCTACCTTAGACCTACAGTTTAAAGTGGAATCCAAACCACGCCCCACCACGGACTGTGAGAAATTACAAAGTCCTCGCCCGGACTCGATCTCACGACCTCACGATCAGCAGCCTCGCTAATACCTTGCATGAAATACCTTACATGAGCACACGATTTTTTCATAATGCAAAATTTCGCATCCACCAGGGTTCGAATCCACCACTTCTTGAATAGAAGGTTAGGGCACCAATCACTACACTACGGCGGAATAAGAGTTAACACAACCTGTCATATATTTTTGTTCTTAGACTCGCCATAAATTCCTTCATCGGATAAAAATGTGAAAACCCACCAAATTCTCCAACAACTTTATTTCTTTCCCTCCTCTTTTTCATTCTGAGAACTCAATTGCCATCTCTTCTCCTGATAAAGCTGAACTCTTCGCTCAAACTTTTGCCTCCTGTTGCTTTCAAGAACTGTGCTTCCGTACTGACACCCTACCTAGGCAAACTCTTTCGTCTTTGTCTTTAATCTGGTACTTTTGCTTCCTGCTGGAAGTTCGCGCTCATTGCCTTGTTTTCTTGCCTTTCCAAAGGTTTTTAATCTATCCTTAATTGGGAGATTCTTAAACACCTCTTTACTCAAAACGTTCTTTCAGATCATCAGTATGGGTTCCGCAAGAACGCTCTGCTGACGATCTTCTTGCATATCTTCCTTTTATTTATCAAAAATCTTTTGAGTCACACTTCCTGTCTTACCCACTCCTATGCCAATGATTCCACTCTTCACTTCTCTACCCACTTCACATAGCGTCCCTCTCAACATTCACTTTCTGCTTCGCGTGAGACGGCTATGACGCACCTGACCTCTAATCTTTCTACTATCTCTGATTGGGGGAGAGAAAACATCGCGGTTTTCAATGCCTCAAAAATTTAGTTTCTTCTTCTGTCTACTAGTCACAATCTTCCACACGACTATCCCCTTATCTCGACAATACACAACTCAATCCTTCCTCTTCTCTTAACATTCTTGGTATTTCTTTTTCTCGTGACCTTTCATGGAAAGACTACATATGCTCTCTTTCCAAAACAGCTTCCGATAGGTTAGGTATGTTGTACTGGTTCCACAGTTTCTTCACCCCGACTCAATTACTGTCTCTGTACAGGGGACGACTTGTTTGTCCCTGTATGGAGTACGCTTCTCATGTGTTGGGTGACTGAACCCACACAGCTGTACTTGACCGGGTGGAATCAAATGCTTTTCGTCTCATCAATTCCCCGCCTCTTACTGACTGTCTTCAATCCCTCTCTCTTCGCTGCAATGTTGCCTCACTCTCTCTTTACTATCGCTATTATAACGGACGCTGCCCCTCTGAACCCCGAAGTTGCACGCCGCCTCCTCCTTTAAGGAGAGCTTGCAGTAGAAGACTTTCGACACATTCTCATCCCTTTTAAATGATTACTTATGGACATCTAATCACTTTCGTTTTAAGGTCTTATTCAACTGATCTGTGTATCTATGTATTGAAGGAAATTGTATTTAAATACACTGCTATAATTCAACTATTTATAGTTGTTTGCTGGACATACTGTAAGTAAGATATATGATAAAGTGAACCACAATATTTCATTTAAAAAACTATGGACACGAAAGTTCCCATGTACATATTAAATTTGTTGAAATTTTGCATACCCACCAGTTTTTTACGGTTAGGTGGGACAATATACTGTCTGGGTGTTTTGGTTCCTTCTGCGAAGTGAGGCAAGGCTCATTGATCTTTCCTTTACTGTTTAATGTGTATAGTGATGAGTTAATTGCTTCACTTAATGAGGCAAATGTTAGATGTTGGATGTTGTATAACGTATAGATAACATGAGGATAAATAACTTAGTTTATGCCGATGATACAGTGTTAATAAGTCCTTCCATTAAAGGTCTGGATTGTCTCCAAAACGTCTGCGAATTATCATATATTCGCAGAAACATGATATTCTTTTTAATGCTACATAAAATAAGGTTATGCAGTTCCATCCAGAAAGATCTAATCAGTCAGCTAATTACTAGATTACTCAAATATAAGAAAACAATATCGAAGCCTCTGTGCTAAAGCAACTATGACTATAAGGAATTTCCGATTCCGTACGAGTGAAGCTAAAGACACTCATTTTTCGTACCTTCTGTGATAATATATACATGTAGCACCTCTAGGTGAATTATAAAAAAGGTTCTGGCACAACCATAAATTTGCTATACAAGAGATCTTTCAGACTCCTACATCAGTTATCCCGAGACACTCGGCTTCGCAAATGTTTGCTAACCATAGTGTCTCAAACCTCCCGTAGGTAACAAGACGTGCTCAATACAGTCTAATGCAAGTAATTAAAAAATCAGCCAACCAAATTATTCATTCATCCAAGCTATTCATCTGTCCTGCCATATGTGATCTAATCTATGGGCATGAAAACGTTTGTCTGTAGTTCCACTCACAGTAACTTTGACATTACTATTTTTCATTAATTATATTTCTATTCGTGGTACTTGAATTTCCATTGTATTTTATTGTCAGTTTGTACTATTACTATTTGTCATATGGACTATTGGCCTGCCAATAAACTTTAGAATTTTCATTTAATATATATATATTATATATATATATATATATATATATATATATATATATATATATATATATATATATATATATATATGAGAGAGAGAGAGAGAGAGAGAATCAAAAAAGGCGTTCCAAAAGATATTCCTAAACGAAGTTATTTCTAGCAATACATTTTTTGGATCACCCTGTAAACGCGGTTGCCTGCGTGTTACAGCGCATAAATTACGTTTTTCCCTTATACTATATACAAATTATGTTAAACTTTGCACATCGTCGTTGACAATTAAATAAAAGCGGATGAGGCTATGGAGGAAGGCTAACTGCAAAGATGCAAGGATGGAGATGACAAATTTGAATCGGCAACGGATAAATTACGCTAAAGAGTTAAGTTTGGAATAATAAATTAGTATAATGGCCGAAGTCGCGGTTAGGATTGTTCATCAATTAGCCAATTCTTATATATATGAAGGCAATGCTCATATTTTCCTTGATTGAGAAATAATTCATTTGGGATAAAAAAAGAAAACAGTTTGCCGCATTTGCTGCTCTCCTCGTTGTGATATTATCATTCTTTCATCGTGTAAAAGCCATATTGCTAAAGTTAAATATATATAGGATCACTTCTAGACACTATATATATATATATATATATATATATATATATATATATATATATATATATGAAATAGTGTTAGTGTCGTAAAAATACACATTTTAGATAGGATATGTCAAGTTAGAAGAGATGGAGGTTCTATCAGTAATAAAAGAAAAAAGTTTTGGAGTCTGCCCAGAAAAGGACGTTTGAAGATTCCTAAAAGGAACACCCTCGTTACGTATTCTTGGTTTGGCAACATTCAGGTTAGATTAACTGCACTTTTTAACAATTTCCTAATTTGACTGATTCAATTATTATATATATAAAATGATGATGATCCAGCAGGATAAAACCCAATAAATTATTATGAACTTAAGTAATGATAATATGCGCCTCGGTGGTGTAGTGGTTAGCGTCGCTGACTACGAATCCATCGGCCCCAGGATCGAGACCCGGTGACGGCAGGCAGCGCGCAGCAAAACCCAGCTGTTCTTCCTTCCACCCAATAAAGAAAGTGGTTGGTAGATAAATGGGTACCCTGGGTAGCCTAGTGGTTAAGACGCTGGGCTGCTGGTGGGACGTGGTTCGGATTCCACGTTAAATTGTAGGTTTAAGGTGAAGTGAAAAGCTTGAACTTCGTCAGAATGAACAATTCGGGCGGAAGCAAATCAAAGGTAATACGCATTTTCTTTCTTAAGAATATGGTTACGTATTAAATAGTGGCCCCGTTTCATGTACCATCCCACCATTTTATGATTTGATTCTATAAAATAGCCAAATGGCAAGACAGGAGGAAAGACGCAGGAGCACACAGCGCAAGACTCAGGTCTGAGGCCGAAGAAATAGGCTTACCTGTCAATCATATTTACTATGCTATTTAAATAAAACTTAATGTATATAGCAAATTTACCTAGTTATTTAACCCTAATTAACACTTAAGGAAGGTGGTTTACCATTTGGGTGAACTAGCAGTAAAGAGGTTCGAATCTACAGCCCGGAAGAGAAAACCGCCGAACCTTGATAACAATAAAATTTATGGTGGGAGAAACAAACCACCCAAAATGGACAACACAGAAAAACTACGATTATATTATTTTATCTGATATACAAATATGATGTCAGGTGTGTCCCAGCTACGGTTCCATTCATCTAGTATTCCACCACTCGATCTATAAACTCTTTTAGAGGAAAGGGTTGTTATGTTTTACGTTAAAGAAGAAGAAGAAAAAGAAGAAGAAAGAAGATTTGCAAGAAAAACGACGAATAGAAAAATACGAAGAATAGAAATAATTTGATGAAGAGAGAATATTTACTTATTCGCCGAAAGAAGATTTCAAAACTGGAGAGATTTTACGAAGAATCGTCACTGAAGAAAAGAAAAAATATTGTCAAAGAACGACAACGTTCTGGAATTAGGAAGGCTACGAGAACATCGAATTTAACTTTACCCATGAGAATCAACTACGCGACTACTAGTACTAGAAGCAGTTAACCATTACAAAACTACTAGCATTGAAACATCTAACGACGACGCGACCTCAGAGGTAAATCGACTACAGTCACTAAAATGAAAGGTGAACATAAATTCGCATGACAAAAAATGTATTTCAGTCCGATTACTTGAATGCGTGAAAGAAACATTCCGGAGATAGATAAAAAATTAAATATATTTATATCAGATTAAAAATAAAAGAAAATTATGCTCTATATATAAAAAAAATTATCATAATAAAGAAAGAGAATATTTACATTATTGATTCCAATCAATAGCTGTTGTCATTCATTTCTGCGAGACTTACATTAAATTTGGTGGAAAAATTTTTTTTTGTTATTTTAAGTAATAAAGTTGTTAAATGTAATCCCAGCGATGGACCACGAGAGAGGTTTAACGTTTGAAATATTGCTAAAGGATTAGGCCCCTATACTGAATATTCGGAACAGAACAATATTTGTATTTCGTTTCAAAATTTCGAAATCATTAAAAAAAAATTAATTTCAACACATATATATATATATATATATATATATATATATATATATATATATATATATATATATATATATATATATATATATATATATTATAATGCAAACCAACAAAGAAAAATCATTCATTCATTCCATGTGTTTAAGTGTGAAAGTCATCCCATATTATAATAGAATTGAAAAATAAATACTGTATTTTTATGATTCGGGATTTGTGTTTCAAAAGTTCGAATTTATAGGAATAGTTATTTTTCAATTATTTATATATATATATATATATATAATATATATTATATATATATATATATATATATATACACACGTATATATATATATATATAGACAGTGGACGACGGGTAAAGTAAACACGCTTTAAATAAACATTCGGATAAAGTAAACAAATCCTTGGTAACGCGCCTGGTTATAGAGTAAAATCCGACTGATAATGTAAACTTGCCGACGCTTAATGTAAACTAATGTTTGAAATATGAGAATAAAAACCCACTCTAATAGACAGAGTTTATTTCCACGACAGTTTCGACGCCCACTGGCATCCTCCTCGGGTGGATACAGAAACACAAATGAAACAAAACAAGAGGGAAAAACAGTTCAGGGATCGACCGTTAAGAAATTCGCACCTAGGTTGGATTCCATTCTCTCGAGACAGGAGGGGCAATTTTCATTAAGTACATTCGCACAAATTTTAAAACTATCTTCCTGTTCTAAACATACAGATTCTATTATTTACATATTATTACATTTATAATTAAATTTATTACATTTAATATTGCATAATTATTAATTACAGAAATTATAAATTTTTATTACATTGGTTATTACATTGTTGTTTATTATACAGAAATTATAAACCGAAAAACGAATGAAAAAAGGGCGATTAGGAAATAATCCAGAGACCATTGAGAAATTCGCACCTAGGTTAGATATCGTTCTCCCGAAACCAGAAGGGCATTTTATTACAGGGTCAGCTTATAACTACATTTCCACAAATTAAAAATATCTTCTTGTTCTATACAAGATCCTAAGGTTTTGACATAATTACTGCATATATTTATTTCCACATTAATTACTTCCATTATTACATTTACTAAAAGCGAGTAAGGAAACATTCCAATCCAGAGACATTTAAGAAATTCACACTTAGGTTCGAACACGTTCCCACGACTCCGTAAGGAATTTATTGACCAAGAATCTCATTAAAGGGTCTAACTTATAAGTACCTTCGCACAAATTAAAATTATCTACTTTTTCTATACACACAGATTCTATTATTTTTCTTTTGACATAATTATTACATTTATAAAGTACCTTACTTGATTCCCAATCTATAGCATGATTATTTTGGCTAGCGTGATAAAAAATGGCATTATTAGTATTACACTTCTGAAGGCATATTTGTGTTCTTTGATACGGGTTTCAATATTTCTTCCAGTTTCTCCCACGTATACTAAATCACAACTTTTACAGGGAATGCTGTAGACACAGGCTTTTCCTCTTTTGCAACGTTATTCCTAACCAATTTACTTTTCACGGTAGACGAATATTTGAACGCCAAAGCAAACTTAAATTCTTTCGTCAACGGTTTTACTCTTTCTAAGCCGCAATGTAAGGCAAACTCACATATTGTTTTTGGTTAACTGAAGGTTCCCGAGGGGCATAAAAAGATTTTCTGGCTTTAAAATACGCCTTTCTGATAAACCACTCAGGATATTTTAAATCCTTAAAAATGTTCCAAATCTTTGAATTTTCCGGATCCAGCAAATGTGGGCTACAAATCCTGAGTGCTCTTAGAAACATGGAAGAAATAATTGAGCTTTTAACCCCTTCATCATGATACTTTCATGATGATAAATGTAATAATTATGTCAAAAGAAAAATAATAGAATCTGTGTGTATAGAAAAAGTAGATAATTTTAATTTGTGCGAAGGTACTTATAAGTTAGACCCTTTAATGAGATTCTTGGTCAATAAATCCCTTACGGAGTCGTGGGAACGTGTTCGAACCTAAGTGTGAATTTCTTAAATGTCTCTGGATTGGAATGTTTCCTTACTCGCTTTTAGTAAATGTAATAATGGAAGTAATTAATGTGGAAATAAATATATGCAGTAATTATGTCAAACCTTAGGATCTGTATGTATAGAACAAGAAGATATTTTTAATTTGTGGAAATGTAGTTATAAGCTGACCCTGTAATAAAATGCCCTTCTGGTTTCGGGAGAACGATATCTAACCAAGGTGCGAATTTCTCAATGGTCTCTGGATTATTTCCTAATCGCCTTTTTTCATTCGTTTTTCGGTTTATAATTTCTGTATAATAAACAACACTGTAATAACCAATGTAATAATAAATTTATAATTTCTGTAATTAATAATTATGCAATATTAAATGTAATAAATTTAATTATAAATGTAATAATTATGTAAATAATAGAATCTGTATGTTTAGAACAGGAAGATAGTTTTAAAATTTGTGCGAATGTACTTAATGAAAATTGCCCCTCCTGTCTCGAGAGAATGGAATCCAACCTAGGTGCGAATTTCTTAACGGTCGATCCCTGAACTGTTTTTCCCTCTTGTTTTGTTTCATTTGTGTTTCTGTATCCACCCGAGGAGGATGCCAGTGGGCGTCGAAACTGTCGTGGAAATAAACTCTGTCTATTAGAGTGGGTTTTTATTCTCATATTTTGACCTTCACGTAAAAAAGTGAAGTTTTTTGCATTTATTAATGTTTGAAACTTGATCACATTAAGTTGGAGTTTTTGCCTGCAAACACTAGCTCAATCATGCAACCGCTTGATATGGGTATAATAAGGAACTTAAAAGGACACTATCAAAATCACAGATGTATTAAAGAAAAATTACAGTGAATAGTACGAACTTTCGAAAATAATCCATACTTGTTTTTTGTTTAAAGGAATGCATATTTGTTTTTGTTTAAAGAATTATTTGTTTTGTTCGAAGGAATTGTATTTTATATAGTAAGTTAAAGGTACATATTTTACATGCTAAATGCAGTATTTTTGTTTGCTTTTTTCTTTATTTTCACCCTAAAATTGCGTGAATTTGCGTACCTACGGATATTATAAACATACGGTTAAAATAAACTTTAGAGCAGTAACGGAGTGGTTTATTTTAACCGTCGTCCACTGTATATATATATATATATATAATTATTTATATATATGTTACGCCCAAACATCGAAATCGCTCAGTGAGCGAAAAAAACAGCCACAACGCGTTGTGGATGCGCCGAAGTGACCACACACCGATGTTAGATATTTTTTCGCTTCATGGCCGTTCTCAAACAACCGCAACGCATTGTGAACGATTCGGATATGACCACAACGCGTTGTGGACGATTTGAAAATTAATGAATGCCCGGTTAGGTCAACTGTACGCCCTTGACGATTGGTTAGGTTAAGTCGTGATATTTTCGTTAAAACTAACGAAAATATCACGGCTTAACCTAACCAATCGTTAAGGGAGGGAGTACAATTAACCTAACCGGGCATTCAGTTAACCTAACCGGGCACTCAGTTGACCTAACCGGGAACTCAGTTGATCTAACCAGTTGGTTAATTTTTACATTTACGTCTCATTCTAAAGTTGTTTAAAAATTAATCGAAACCTACGGGAAAATTATTGATAATAATTTTTTAAAGGACTTTATCTTTTTTCTAGCATATCTGCTTAATTTTGCTTTTTAATCGGTGAATACGTCGATAAATATACGTCGTGTTTATATCATTTCAAAATACGTCATGCTTAAATAGAGTTTGATGAAAGACATCGGTGTGTGGTCGTTTCAAATCGTCCACAACGCGTTGTGGTCATATCCGAATCGTCCACAACGCGTTGCGGTTGTTTGAGAACGGCCATGAAGCGAAAAAATATCTAACATCGGTGTGTGGTCACTTAGGTGCATCCACAACGCGTTGTGGCTGTTTTTTTCGCTCACTGAGCGATTTCGATGTTTGGACGTAACATATATACTGTGTATATATGTATAGAGGCGACATGCTTGACCTTCGTGAAATGAGGAATCATCGCACGGAACATTTGAAAGGTTGAAAGGTATATATATATATATATATATATATATATATATATATACATTCAACTGCAAAGAACACGCAGTATAAACAACGTAAAGAACGACGCTTGTATAGGAGATATTCCGCGCAAGACGAGAGAGAGAGAACGGAACAAATGAAAAAATGAGGTAACCACCTGGGAATCGAACCCGGGATCTTCCGATTGCCGGTCAGACGCGATACCATTACACCATGGACCTCACTCTTCCAAATGCCGTAATTCTTCTACATACTCGCAGAAACCAATGCCCCAAGGGGGCACCTCCCGCATGCCGTAACATTATATACATTCAACTGTAAAGAACACGCAGTATAAACAACGTAAAGAACGACGCTTGTATAGGAGATATTCCGCGCAAGACGAGAGAGAGAGAACGGAACAAATGAAAAAATGAGGTAACCACCTGGGAATCGAACCCGGGATCTTCCGATTGCCGGTCAGACGCGATACCATTACACCATGGACCTCACTCTTCCAAATGCCGTAATTCTTCTACATACTCGCAGAAACCAATGCCCCAAGGGGCACCTCCCGCATGCCGTAACATTATATACATTCAACTGCAAAGAACACGCAGTATAAACAACGTAAAGAACGACGCTTGTATAGAGATATTCCGCGCAAGACGAGAGAGAGAGAACGGAACAAATGAAAAAATGAGGTAACCACCTGGGAATCGAACCCGGGATCTTCCGATTGCCGGTCAGACGCGATACCATTACACCATGGGAGGTGCCCCTTGGGGCATTGGTTTCTGCGAGTATGTAGAAGAATTACGTACGCATTTGGAAGAGTGAGGTCCATGGTGTAATGGTATCGCGTCTGACCGGCAATCGGAAGATCCCGTGTTCGATTCCCAGGTGGTTACCTCATTTTTTCATTTGTTCCGTTCTCTCTCTCTCGTCTTGCGCGGAATATCTCCTATACAAGCGTCGTTCTTTACGTTATATATTATATATATATATATATATATTTAGTGATGTAGCGGTTGTCATTTTTCATAGCTCTGCGGTTGCGGTTGCGGTTGCGGAGCTTACAAATAGAGCTCCGCGAGGTTGCGGTTGCGGTTATGTACCCAATAACATCATAATATTACCTAAGAATAAACAACACAATTAAAATATCGCGTTTTAGCCACACTTTTCACAGTCTTCAATATAATGACTATAATCTAAACTGTAAAAAGTGTGTTTCCAGGATCCGGGACAAGGACCCAACGCGTTTTGTATTCCACCAACCACTTTCCCCAACCACCGCCCATTCGAAAGTGGTGTATATAATTATAATATATATATATATATATACATATACATATATATATATATATATATACACATTATTTAATCCTTATATATAAATTGAATTGCTGGGAGACTGTATTTCAAAAATAAAAGTTTTTCAGCTTTGTCCCCCTTCAGCTTATTCCTTTTTTCATCGTAGATGATCCCTGCTCCACTAAATAATTGTTCACTAGGAACACTTGAGGGAGGACATCCAAGAACTTTTTTGCACCCTTGAGTGAAGGCATGAGGTATGACAGGAACAGCATTTGGCGACGTTAATAGCATTTATAGTATTTGGTTGCCCTAGTAAGAATATATCCTCAAACAACCGCAATAACCGCACTGATAAATGCGGTTGCGGTTGCGGACAACCGCTACATCACTAAATTATATATATATATATATATATATATATATATATATATACACACAGGGTGGGCCGAAAGTCTGGATCCATATGAAAATATTTATTTTAATACATAAATTACAACAAATGGTAAATACTTAAAATGAATATCAACTTTAACTCGTAAATGCGTATCCGTGATACTGTAGAGTGGTTCGTACTCCAGTATAAACAACAAATTATAACAAATGCTCAAATTGGCGGCCTCTGACATCGAGACACTTAGGATGGAATTTATGATTTTTAATAATTCTTCGAATTGACGTTCTCGAGATGCGTGTTTCATTTGATAATCTTCTTGTTGACTTTACTGGACTATTCGTTAAAGTTTCACATACCATTGTAGAGGTATTTTCATCAGTTGCAGTTTTTGGACGACCAGAACGCCGTCGATCATGTACACTTCCTGTTTCTTTGAAACGTTTAAACAACTTGCCAACAGTCGCATGTGTTACTGGATGCTTATCAGGATGATTTCTATTGAATTCGGTAGCAACTTCTCTGTGTGTAGCGCCCTGTCTCGCGTACATGAGCACAAGTTCTACCCGGTCTTCTGTTGTTAGATTCGAAGCCATTTCTGGGCTGAAATAAAAAAGTATTTGAGTATTTATACTGGAGTACGAACTACTGTACAGTATCACGGATACGCATTTACGAGTTAAAGTTGATATTCATTTTAAGTATTTACCATTTGTTGTAATTTATGTAGTAAAATAAATATTTTCCTATGGATCCAGACTTTCGGCCCACCCTGTATATATATATATATATATGTCTGTGTGTAGACATTAAAAATATTTCCTATAATTCCGGACTTTTGAAACACCCTGTATTTGAAAAAAGTGATTCACCCAAAAGTAATTCGGAAGCATCGTACTGTATCTCGGGAATGTTTTGTGTCGTAGTGGGAGTGGGATGCAAACGAAAAACAAAAAATCCAGGGTTTGATAGGCATTATTAAAGTGCTTGCTGAGGAAGAAATTTCGTGTTACAGTGGGACTGTAAACGATGAAACGAAAAGATTTGAGAAGGTTCGTTAAACTCGAGGTTCGTCAAACTTCAAATTAAAAATGAAAAAGTGGAAAAAAAATTTTATGAGAAATTCATTTAGGAAAGGATGCTGAGGTGATAGCTCTTTAAATAGAGTTGATAATAATTTATACTCGGAAGGAATTTAGAAGATTGAGAATTTTGGAAAAGCTAAAATTTTAGCCCCCATGCATGAGGTTAAATATTTTTCGAGTGACAAAATATGTGAAATTGTGAAATTGAGTATGTCATGAATTTGGAGTCTTGTAGTGAAAATATTCACTTATAATAATAAATAAATGTGTGGTATATCGTTTACATTGTCTTGAACCTGATGTATACCAAAAATTTGCCCAAATAGTATCAGGAGTGCTCGAGGGGAGTAAACATAAAATTAAGGTTAATAAAGTGTTTATGTATTGTCGTATATGTTTCAGGTATATATTTCTCAAAATAGTACAGCTAATATATTTTTACAAACCTATAATACTTAAGAAATGTAAGTACAGTTGTGTGCGCCTGAAAGTGTAGTTTGCTTGAAGTAAAATTGTAATGAAAATGATCAAATGGCCTATTATAATTATTAAAGAAAATTGAAAAGAAATAATTTGTATGCTTGGTAAAGCATAAAGAATAAAGGATCTTTCCTGTTTCATTAACTGTTTCCGATTTTTATGAAAACAACGTGATATGTACAGTTTTTCACGCTGATTTCAAAATTATAAACCATTTCATCGAGAAATATATAACCAAAAAGTTATAATGTGCAGAAACTAGCAAATGTTTGAAAGAGCGTAGGCTATAGAAATTTTAAAATAATACGCTCATTCTAAAAATAAGTTTTTTCGAAATGAAAGTAAATTATAGAATACTACAAAATGTACTAGAACGGTGTAATCACTGCAAGCATAGGCTAGGCTATTTTTTAAACGGTGGCGTTGCGCATCTATTTTGTTCTTCCGCTGCAAGCATAGACTATAGTTCAACATCTTTTTACTTTCCAATGACTGACAAATTTAATTTTATAGAATTATATAGAAAGACTGAGACAGAAGAAAATGCAGTAAATTTTTTACAAGAATATAACTTAATACCGAAAGAAAAACAGTGTCCTAGAAAACATCAAATGCTAATAAGCTTAACTTAACCTAACCTAACCTAACCTAACCTAACCTAACCTAGGTATTTCTCGATGAAATGGTTTATAATTTTTAAATGAGCGTGAAAAACTGTACATATACGTTGTTTTCATAAAAATCGGAAACAGTTAATGAAACAGGAAAGACCCTTCTAAATAAATTGCTTTATATTATATTAAGGATATACAGGGTGGGCCGTAAGTTTCCATACATAGGAAAAATAAACATTTTGTTATGGACAACCATTTTTTTATATAATATGCTCTACATGGTTGCCATTGTTTTGAAAACACATTTCAATACGTGTTCCCCACTGTTGATGAACACGCATTAGCACAGTTGACGTTATGCTTGTAATGGCGTTGGTGATACGTTCCTTTAGATGATTTATGTCTCGTATCTTTTCCTGATACACCATGGCCTTCAAGTGCCCCCAAAGATAGAAATCAAGGGGGGTGAGATCTGGGGATCTGGGAGGCCACTCCACAGGACCACGCCGACCAATCCAAGCATCCGGAAACTGCTGCTGATCCAAATACCGACGCACGTGAAGACCATAATGAGGTGGAGCTCCATCTTGCTGGAAGTAAACTGGGAAGTTACCTTCCTCGTTTAGCAGGGATGGGAAAATCTCTTCTTGCAACATGTTAAGATACCTTTCGGCATTAAGATTTCCACTGACAAAAATTGGTCCAATAATTCTGTCACCCCATATCCCGGCCCACACCATCACTTTACCGGCACCTTGCATCTTCGTCGGACTCAGCCAGTTAGGGTTAGCATTACTCCAATAACGTATGTTTTGCCGATTAATCTCTCCATTGACGTAAAAATTTGCTTCATCAGTAAACAAGATCTTACGTCAAACGCATATTCTTAGGGTATCTGAAACATAAAAACAAACGTTTAATTTTTCCTATGTATGGAAACTTACGGCCCACCCTGTATATAAAAACAATAGGTTAATTTGATATATTCTTTAAGAAAATAAAGGTAGGCTACACTAACTGGAAATTTTATTTGAATGACTTAATTAACATTTGATATTGTTACGTATAAATAATTAAAATTAGGGTTCTTTCCTGTTATCCCGGACCCCAGACTTTTTGCCGAAAACACCATAACTTAACCTAACCAATTGTCAAGGGCATACAGTTGACCTAACCGGATTTCTTGTATGTCCATAATGAGACTTTAAAAGATTATTAATAATAACGGAAAAACTGGTGCTTTCTTGTTAGGTCAACTGTATGCTCTTGACAATTGGTTAGGTTAAGTCGTGATATTTTCAACAAAAAGTCTGGGGTCCGGGATAACAGGAAAGTACCTAAATTAGTTTTAGCTTAAAGTACTAAAGTACATAACGTAATATTTACAAATAACGAAAATTTCTTATTTTATTTATCAATACTGTAAATTGATGTAACTGTAAACTTACTCATATTAACTGTAATAATTATAATTACCATAATAATGAATTTTCCCCTTATTGAATACTTATGAGTTATGGAATGAGAATTTTAGGAATTTCAGGAATCAGAATAGGAATTTTAGGAATTTTAGGACTTTAGGAATATAGGATGAAATGTCGCGACAACATTAAGCAATAATTCATAATAAATCTCTTAAGAAATCCTATTGACAGAAATGTGAAGATCCGAACCTAAGTCTTTAGCGAAGCAGCACAAAACAGCTTTATTATTTTTAAAATTAAAACCCATCCCGTTTTTATGCTTTCTACGCGCTTTCGAACCTTCATCATTGCTTAATAATTAACACATAAGAATTTATATTATATTAATTAATTAAAATTTTTGGTACTTTCCTGGGTGCTACTGTAGTATGGGGTCTACCGACGATTGGTTAGGTTAAGTCATGATATTTTCGTTAAAACTAACGAAAATATCATGACTAAACCTAACCAATCGTCAAGGGCGATTGACAATGGGATGTAAACAAACAATTAGTAAACAAGATAAGAAGCTATAATTAAAAGGTAGACCGCCGAATCGTAGGTAGACCGCATACTACAGTAGCACCCTTTCCTGTTATCTCGGACCCCAGACTTTTGTTTGATTTGGACGCCACTTGCCAAATTGCCAAATTTAATTGCCAAATTTTTTTTTTAAATGTTAAGTAACTAACCTAACCTAACCCAACCCCTGGTTAGGTTAAGTTTGGTTAGTTATTTAACATTTAAAAAAAAAATTAGCAATGAAATTTGGCATCTGGCAAGTGGCGTACGAATCTGGCAAAAAGTCTGGGGTCCGGGATAACAGGAAAGTACCAAATTTTTAAATATACTTTTGGGATCAATCCCAGAATAGGCACCTGAAATCATTTTTAGGTGCTTAATCTGGGATTGAGGCAAAACACAGGTGCTTAATCTGGGATTGAGGAGAAAAAAATATAAACAGTTTTTAGAGATATAATTTCATTGTTTTTATCAATATTTGAAAAAATCAACTCTAACCTAACCTAACCTAACATAACCTAACCTAATCTTTTGCTATATCTTCTGCTTTTTTGGTTAGTTTTGCTATTCGGGTTCATATTGCAGGAATTTATAATATCTAAAATTTTTCTTTATTCATTAAACCACTTTAAACTTTTTATAACTTTGCCTTTATTACATTTGTAATAAACTTTGTATAAACAATAAATTTTGTAATCATCAGGTTTTTTTATTTAATTCCTTGCAAGGTGCCTATTCTGGGATTGAGGTTGAACGCAGGTGCTTCATCTGGGATTGAGGTACATCAGGTGCCTATTCTGGGATTGACCCTACTTTTGTTTATAGAAAGACTTCAAAATATAACGCGTTATAAATTTTTCAATAACTTTTTGTTGGAAAACAGAATGAAAATTGCGAATAAGTAAATACTTATTAATAATTCTCAGTATTACCAAGTATTAGTTATCATTCAGAATAATTCAATATAAATTCATTTAAAATTTATTTATTAATTCTCAGACAATTAAAGTAATGGTACTTGTAGGTTATCTCCTCCCCCCCACCAATTTTGACAGAATATTTTTGTTAAAACTAACTAAAATATCACGACTTAACCTAACCAATTATCGAGGGCGTACAGTTGATCTATTAGTAAATAGTAAATATACTATTCCAGAAACAAACAATGTTATAATTAATAATAGATCAACTGTACGCCCTTGATAATTAGTTAGGTTAAGTCGTGATATTTTCGTTAGTTTTAACGAAAATATTCTGTCAAAATTGGTGGGGGGGGGGGGGGATAACCTAAAGTAACTTATTCCTAAAAGTTGGCGAATGAACTTGAGAGATTTTGAGAATTTAAAATCTTTTGTATTTAAGCTTTCAAATTTAATGATGTTATTTGGGATAGCGTGATTAAAGGTTGAATTTGGAGTTAATAACATAATAAATAAAAAGTAAATATAAAAAGTTATCATATTAATTAACTATAAAACGTATGAGAACAGTATTCTGCTGGGAAAGTTTTCTTGGTGCTACTGTAGTATGCGGTCTACCGTTAAGTTTCTACTGTAGTATGCGGTCTACCGTTAAGTTTCTACTGTAGTATGCGGTCTACCGTTAAGTTTCTACTGTAGTATGCGGTCTACTGTTCAAAATATTTAAAAGGAATTGAAAATGAATTGAAAGGAATTATAATTTCATTTACACAATTAAGGAATTATTAAAGAAGTTAAACATACTACTACCGCATACTTAACGGTAGACCGCATACTACAGTACGCCCTTGATGATTGGTTAGGTTAAGTCGTGATATTTTCGTTAGTTTTAACGAAAATATCACGACTTAACCTAACCAATCGTCAAGGGCGTACAATTAACCTAATAATAAAATAATAAGAAGATAAGAAGCTATAATTAAAAGGTAGACCGCTGAATCGTAGGTAGACCGCCGAATCGTAGGTAGACCGCATACTACAGTAGCACCGTTTTCTTTTTCGTAGGTTTAGGTGGGACTTTATACATATTTCTTGGAGCGAAACGCGTTTCTCGGATGGATGTCATACATTTCCTACCAAGTCATGGAAACAAATTGAAACAAGTTGACAAGATTCAAGGAAAGAAAAACGACTTAACATTAGTGAGTTCTAATTATGTATGGACACCTATGAAAAAAATGCCATACACACTTGGAACACACTGAAAGATATCCACGAAGTCTCCAACGACAGGGAAATGAATATACAAAACTGTGCGAAATAGGCAGACTTAGTTTTTTTAATTTAGTCATTTGAACATTGAAAGAAAAAAGAACACCGTAATATTTAGTCATTTAAATTTTTTTTTGTGCAGGAAGGAGGGGCCAAGGGCAAATGTCCGCAAAAGCGGGCTTCTATTCCGTAGGAGAAGAAAAGAGTCAAAATCAAGGTCCGGGATTTTCGAGATGCCAGACACTCTGCGTTTGAAAGATGAGAGGTCATAGGAGGAAAGATTCTTGGCGTTTCCTTTCCTCATGATCTTTCCTGGAAAGATCACATATCCTCTCTTTCTAAAACAGCTTCTAAGAGGTTAGATGTGCTGTACCGCCTCCGCGGTTTCTTCACCCCCAACTCAGTTGCTGTCTCTGTACAGGGGTCTTGTTCGCCCCTGTATGGAGTATGCTTTTTATATGTGGGGGGGCTCAACTCACACAGCCGTACTTGACCGGGTGGAATCAAAGGCTATTGATAATACTATAAGGTATTAATAGAACAAACATTAAAAATATAATGAACAATATAAACTAAAGCGCGCTGCCATCGACCTCGGCCTGCGATCGACGTTTGGGTTTTTGAATTGAACGTTAAGTTGTGCGCATCCACAGACGACTGGAAACGAAGCGCGAGGTTGAAATATCCCAGTGCGCGTCCAGCCTTTGTCAGTGCAGTGTGTATATTGTTTACCGGGTAAGTTTTTCAAATTTTTTCATTTCCAGTTTGCTTTGTATTCGGGTGCGAATAGGTAAGAAATGTATAGCGGAATGTGCAGAGTAATATGTATATACGTTTTAGTCGTTATTTGAATAAATAATAAGCCTAAGATCCTAGATATAGTAGTGAAATTTTGAAAATAGCTATTAGGCCTAAAATCGATCCATGAGGTCGATGCCAGGCCCAAGAGCTCGATAGCGGGCCCGGGTAAATATTCTGTACGATTAAAAAGAAAATAGGGGTCGATGGCAGACGTGGATAGTTTAAAATAATAGAAAATAAGAGCTTCATTTACAGAGGGGTCGATGGCGGGACACCAGGTCTAGGGGTTACCAGACGTCCGGAAAAAGGAGGACATGTCAGGTATTAATTGGGTCGTTTGAGCTTGTCGGAAGCTCATTTTTAAGTCTGAATCATATCTAAGTAAAAAGCCGTACAATATCAACATATTTAAAATGCCTGCTGGACAGAGGACATGAGATTGAAAAGGAGGACATGTCCTCCTTTTGCCGGACGTCTGGTAACCCTAACCAGGTCCCGCCATCGACCTTTATCCATTTTTTTTATTAAATCTAAATAATTTTTTTACCATTATTGAAGATATACTGACACCATGAAATAATTAGTCCACAGCCTTATACAGTAGCTATGTTTGGGTGTAAACTAATTTAGAAAATCTTTATTTTAAAGGAAGTTACAGAGCCGACAACCTTAGGGGGGGGTCGATGACTGGGCACATTACCCTATAATATATGTAAAACAGATAAAAATGTTGGCAAAGAACATTTTCACTAAATGTTATAAACCTTTAATGCTTTAAATATGTATGACGTGACCGGAAATTGCTTCCGTTCAGAGCTGTAAGGTTGTAATATATATTAATACAATTTAAATGAAAAATACAAACGCATAAAAGTACAAGTTAATATATTTATATTACAATTTTGCAGCGAAGATATTATTTGATTAGAGAGGAAATAATGGATCACCCGAAGATCAGGGCAGGGCCCCCATGTATTCTTGTTTTTTGCTTTACAGTACCAAATATAATAAAAAATTAAATTGAATGCCCGGTTAGGTCAACTGTACGTCCTTGACGATTGGTTAGGTTAAGTCGTGATATTTTCGTTAGTTTTAACGAAGATATCATTTGGTAATTGAGGCTGGGGGCCCTGATCTTCAGGTGATCCGAAATAATATGAGTCTTGGCTTTATTTTCTAGTGTATCTATATTTTCTACAACTTCGTATTTCGATTTTTCAATACCATTTTTTTCTACGAAATATTTGTTCAGATTTTCAAAAATGAAAGAATAATAAACGTATTCAAAATAAGTCTTTGTGGTTCGGAACCCACGTAAAATTGTAGGTTCCCTCCGCCACCACGGAGGACATACACAATACACAATTACGAACACAGTTAGGTAGACCAGCCATGAGTGGATCCTAGGGTCTTTGTTGGTCTGAAACATTATAACATTATAACAAGTAAGGAAGGAAATGAACGATGTAACAGTTTGACGTCTTACTTCAGAGCTTTTTTTTGTTAGTTTTTAAAAAAAACTACATTTATTTTAGGATTAAACTCTCGTCAAATAGAGTTACCATTTTTTATTTTTTTTATTTTGAGGATTATTTTTCATACAATTTTGATCTGGAATTAATTGCATGGAATTTCGAGTGACTTTTACGGATAAAAATGAATGCTGACGTTATTTTATCAAATTTAATCCTATTTTCTAGTTCTAATTATAGACTTCTTTAAGTTTGAGGATTAATTTAATGATTTTATTTAATAATTAATAATTATTAATTGAATATTCTTAAAGTAACTTTACTGGGTTTTTGATGGTACCTTAATTTCATTAATTTGATTGTTTAATTTAATGATTAATGAGTAATTAAATATTTTAACGGTAATTTTAATAGGTTTGGACTTTTTTTCATTATTTTTTAATTCAGTGAAAAGATTTTTTGAATATAATGACGATCCAGTAGGAAAAACCCAATAAATTATTATAACCTTTAATAATACCATTTTCTTTCTTAAGAAGATGCTTACGTATTAACCCTTTCGCTCCGGGTGTGGCATATAAACACACGTTCAATTTGCGCTCATATCCGGGTGTGGTCAATAAACCAACGCTTAATCTTTTCTGAACTCCGGGTGTAGTTTATAAACCAGGGGTATATCCCTTTCTAAACTCCGGGTGTAGTTTATAAACCAGGTCAATAAACCAACGCCTAATCTTTTCTGAACTCCGGGTGTAGTTTATAAACCAGGGGTATATCCCTTTCTTTCCACCCTCTGGGATTGAAAATGGGGTGGATATATATTATAATTCGAATTCAATGATTCACTTCAAAGCTATGTCCGTAGTGAAAGGGTTAAATATCCCTCTTTTCAAGTACCATTCTCCCATTTTATGATTTGGGTCTATAAAATAGCCTAAGCGCAAGACAGGACTACAGAGAGATAGAGAGAAGAAGGAGAGACGCAGGAGCACACTGAGATACCAATGCAGGACTCGGTACTGAGGCCGAGGAAATAGGCCTACCTGTCAATCAGATTTATTATACTATTTAAATAAAATTTAATGTACAGTACATAGCAAATCTACCTAGCCATTTAACCCTTAACACTTAAGAAAGGTGGTTTACCATTTGGGTAATACGTCTGGGAAGAAGTACGAATCTACAACCCGGAAGAGAAGATCGCCGAACCTTGATAACAAGAAAATTTATGGTGGGAGAAAACAAACCAACCACAACAAGCAACACAGAAAGAAAACACGGTTATACTATTATTATATTATATATGTGTGTGTGTGTGTGTGAGAGAGAGAGAGAGAGAGAGAGAGAAGTAATTTACAGATGTAGTGGTGTAATTTTCATTTTGTGAGGTAGCACTCTTGGTATCTCGGAACATTAAAATATTATATGAACTAAATTGAGAAATATTTTTATTGTCAGTAAAAAAATGAGTCACTCGTGATTCGGTTAGGTTATGCTATATAGCTTAGGTTAGGTAACGTTATTTTAGGTTAACTAGTATATTACTACTTAGGGACCTTACAGAAAACACCATTCGAACCCTCATTTGCGCCCGGACCACCTTCTCGGTTCGATGACACCGAGGTTAGGTTAAGTTAGGTTCTTAATATATGAAATTAAAAAAAGCTACGTGTACCTGGCTTATGCGGAGATACGATGGTGTGGGTTGGTGGGTGGGTGTGGGTGTGCATTTTAACATTAGATATTAATAGTAGTAAAAGAATAAAATTATAATATATAAGTGGTCGGGTGACTCTTTCGCGATCATTTTCTGGAAGAATATTAAAAGAAAACTTCAAATGAAAATGACATTAACAAAATCTAGATGGAAATTCCAAATTTGAAAATTATTTCATGCCCATATAGATCTATCTCGTTTTCATGCCCATATAGATCTATCTCGTTTACGTTTCGGAAAAGGAGTGAATGAAGCGTATGCAGGCAATGTCGGAACCTCGGAATTCATCCACCGTGTAGCAATATCCGCTTAAATTTTGCAATTCAGAATTATCTCAGACTCATGAAAGATAAGAAGCTAAATGGGTTTGGGTAATTTAGTAACGTCACCGTTAAAAGTAGTGTACACTGACTTTTGTCATATATACGAAAGAGAGAGAGAGAGAGAGAGAGAGAGAGAGAGAGAGAGAGAGTGAGAGAGAGAGATGTACAGTGAACAGAGCCCAGAATCGTTTCAAAACGGTATCAGAATGGGGGCAAGTTTTAGTTTGGGGGCTGTTACAACTCAACGGATTTACAGACAGACGTATTCCGGTTGAGTTATATTTTAGTGGTCGGACCCAGTGTCTCCTTCAGGAATTCTCACTGCGCATTTATGGGCAGACACGGTCTTTATTCTCAAAGAATGGAATCAAAAAGATTTTCTTATCAGATTTTCAAAACTGTTCTTAATTTTTTTTCTTTCTTTTAATAATGAATTAACACTGTTAATTCTTATAATATTTACGTTTATGATTACCTACATGTAGTCTATATGAGGGGTCCCGCGTCTTAAGGTACCTAAGCGCCAAAATTAAAATTCGCCAGAAATCGCCTCCAAAGTTCAGCAATATTCTGGCAAAAGTATCTCCGTTATTAATTGAGCTAGAAGTTTATTTTTGGCTAAATTAGAGTTCTAAGTATGCTAATGAAGATGTTGATGAGTTTTTGAAATAGATTTTCATATTTTATATTTTATATATATTTTTTTAAATTTTTGATTTTCTTATTATGCCGAACTTTGGGTGAACTTTTGGCTGACGATAGAGGTGAAAAAAGTAGTTCGCTTCATAAGGTTTTCAACCATACTTCTAGTGTCGTAAGGTCATTATAACCGAAACCACACGATAGAGGAAGGGTGAAAATAGTGATATCCATCAAAAACACGTTTTCGCCTGTGGTGGCGCTTAGGTATCTTAAGACGCGCGACCCCTCATATAATCTAAAGAGTGTAGCAAGTTGGAATGAATACAGTTCAATACTTAAATAAATAAACAATGAAAATGGAGAGAATTTACAATTTACATTTACAGTTTAGCGTTCTCCCATGTTTTGCATGCAGGAATTTTCTCTCTCTCTCTCTCTCTCTCTCTCTCTCTCTCTCTCTCTCTCTCTCTCTCTCTCTCTCTCTCTCTATATATATATATATATATATATATATATATATATATAAAATGCAAATCCACAAGGAAAAAAAAAATTGTTCCAAGGCCTTTCGTGTATTCAGAAGTACACCTCGTCAGGGAATGACAGGGAATGTCAGGTACACGAAAGGCCTTGGAATAATTTTTCTTTTTCTTTGTGGATTTGCATCATTCATTCATTTCACGTATCTAATTGTGAAATTCATCCTATATATATATATATATATATATATATATATATATATATATATATATATATATATTATATGAAGGCCTACCCACCAAGTTTGGATATGCAGATCATTATCTCTCTAAACCTATGGGGAGTTTTGCTTTCGGTACGAGAAATTTATATTATACAGACCGACTTGTACCCGAAACAAATGGCGCGTCGAATTTAGAATTCTAAAAATGTATAACCTTCATTTGCTTTATTTAAATACTATCAATAATTGTTCAGTTCAATAGTCAATAATCTTAGGTTTATATATGTGAGTCAAGTTAACCCTCTAACGCCGACTGGGTCGAATACGTACCGTTTCAAATACATGCATTTAGACTTAACCCTACAAAAATGTTCGGTGTTAAAGGGTGAACTGTACTTCAGAGCCTATTGTACTTCTGTAAGTTTTTTGTAGTTTCCCTTTTTCAGCTGTCCCTTATTAATACTGTATGTATTAGGACTGTTTCCTGTAGTCTCAAGTATATTTTCTTTCACGTATATTTTCCTTTTCTTTCAAGATTTAGTAACTTATATTTTAGATAAGATTTGCAATTTTCGATGTTCGAAGTCGTGATTGATATATATATATATATATATATATATATATATATATATATATATATATATAATTATATAATGTAAAGAACGACGCTTGTGTAGAAGAGCGTCCGCACAAGATGAGGAAAAGAACGAACAAATGAAAAATGAGGTACCTCATTTGTTCGTTCTTTCTCCTCATCTTGTGCGGACGCTCTTCTACACGAGCGTCGTTCTTTACATTAATTATACTGTGTTGTTTGCAGTTAAAATGTATATAAATAATATATATATATATATATATATATATACACACACCAATGTACGGGCATTCTCGTGAAAAAAAGCAATTAAGTCTGAAAAGCAATAGCTTTTGGATTATCTCCCAAAGCTACAATGCATGAATGCATTCGCTGATTATAGATTCTCTGAAGCTGTCTGATCATTAAAAGAAAGGAATGTTCATCCTTATCATTATAATAATTATGACCAAAATACCATATTTAACTAAAACGAATAATAATAGGTCATGTCATAAATATTGTACAAAATCTGAGCTCTGCGTGCTTTTCTCTAAACGTAACTCTCTAAAGAAGAAAGACATATTGAAAAAAAAGGAGAAAAAAAATATCTGAAACATTTTTTGGCTTCGATTTTACCTTTTGTGAGAATAAAGCTATTAAGGGTACATTTTTCGAGTTTAGAGTTCCTTCTTCTTCTTTTCCTCTTGTTTCCGAACATTTCAAGAGAAAAGGCCGCAATTGGACTTGATTCTGCTTGTCGAATTTTCAAATTTTCTATATACCACTTGAAATGTAAAAAAAGGAAAAATCTCAAACTCTTCTCGGTCACTCGAGTCCGACTCTCGAGTCACTAAAATCTCTCAGTCAGTTTGGTATGAACTTTGGTACGGTGAAGATGCGTCTCGACCCTCGTTTTTCAGGGTTGTGAGTGGTCTCGTGTTTAACATTGTCGATATATAAACAACACATTGTCCAAAATGGAAACATGGAAGAGCCTGTTCTTCCACTGTGGTTTACTGATACTCTGCCAGTTATTCAATATCGCTCAGTCAGGTAAGTTTTTTGACTTTTTACAGTTTCCTCGTAGAATAGCCAATGTTGTTCATTATATTTTTAATATGGTCTCGGCTATGTTCATTAAACCCATTCTGAAACGAGGCCACAATTATATTTGAAACCAATTAATTTTATTACTATTTGAAAATCATGTCAAAAGATATCACGTGGAAGTGAGAAGAAAATTATTAAAATATTTCTCATTCGAAAATTGTCGACATTATATATATATATATATATATATATATATATATATATATATATATATATATATATATATATATATATATATATATATATATATATATATTAATGACGACCCGCATATATATGTGTATATATATTATATATATATTGAATAGAAACGACATAAGTATTAAGGAACGTTATTTGCATATATATATATATATATACACACCTGAATAATTTCACCGAAATTAGTTTCCTTGTATGAATAATCATGAGTGATTATTGCAATGAAAATATGAATATTTAATACAAATAATGTATAGATGAATTAAACCTAACTCCCGGCAATTAACGCCATTTTACCACGATTATCGTCACCCATTACAAATTTATCCTTTAAAGGAATGACGATAAATAATAGAAAAGTAGCTTCGCTCTAATTGTGATATTTAATAATAAAATCAATTTAATTCACGGCTTCCATTTCTTTATTGCATTACGTACATCACGAAACTGTGTCTAATTGGTGATAACAACGAATTTCCCATTATCAGGGCCTATCTCTATGTAATGGCTACACTTTGCGATTTAACGAGTCTTGAAGTCGCTTGTAGCTATATATATATATATAATATATATATATATAAAATCATGTGTACCGTAGAAACTAGGTAAATAGATAGATAGATAGATAATAAAATAAAAGGTGAAATTTTTTCATCATCTTTGAATTAATTAGGACCATAATGGAGATCGGAAATAAAGGGTGAAATTATATTTGTATGGATGTGAAATTTTGGGGAATGTAATTCATGAAGTAAGAATGGCAGCGTTGCAGAAGAAACTAGCATTAAAAACATTGCAATCATGTTTAAAACATGTTTCGAAAGATGTTGGGAAGCCTGCTTCTTCGCGTACGTTTGTTCATTGAGAGAGGATGAAGTGTTATGAGCGTGCTCTCACTTCGAACAAAACTTTTTTTAGGATAAATATTTCCTTTATTGCTTCATCTCTCTCTCTCTCTTCTCTCTCTAGTCTCTCTCTCTCATCTCTCTCTCTCTCTCTCTCTCGTCGTGACGATACAAGTAGTCGATATAAGATCGCAAATATACTATTAGTTTATAGAACGATGTTACCTAGTATACGATTTCTATGTGTTAGTTGTGTTAATATGTCTGAGATAGAGTAGAAAAGTATTTTGTAGAAATACATAATTTCATAACGAACATAAAAAAATTAAAAAAATGCATGACTTGGATTAGGTGAGGTAGAGTCCCGTTTCTTCTTTCTCTGGAGGCACGTGACGGGTGAGGGCATGGTGTGGAAATCTAATTTCTGTTCGCAATTCCTGTTTCAACCCCTTTCCTGTAGAAATATTTTGTCATTTTGCCGGTGTGATGGCTTTGCGCGTACATGGTGTAGATATAGGAGTTTAACCTTTACCTCTCTTATCCTTTTGGGGGCTGGCCTGGGGTGGTGGACCATAGTGTTTTTGTTCGTGGTTTTTGTGACGATACCAGTAGTTGATATAATCATCACAAATATATGGTTTATGCAACGATGCTATCTCGTGTACGATTTTCTACGTGTGCATAGCGTAACTGAAGCGCTAACTTTATAATTCTTCGATTTCCTGTAAAATTTCCTTACCTACTTTTCTAGGGTTAAGGTATTTCTTAACATTTTTATGAACCCGCCTCTTGGGGAGGAAGGAGCGGAGGGTGGAAAGAGCCTTATGCTTTTTCATCCAGTTTTCTACTATGTTATAGTCCAAAATGAACTACTGTAGTTTAATAACAGAACCTCCCCCCAGTGGTGGACTGAAAGGACTCTGAGGTCTTCTTTTG
Organism: Bathynomus jamesi; assembly: GCA_023014485.1. Taxonomy (NCBI): domain Eukaryota; kingdom Metazoa; phylum Arthropoda; class Malacostraca; order Isopoda; family Cirolanidae; genus Bathynomus; species Bathynomus jamesi. The sequence continues at coordinate 125,117 of JAJOZX010010104.1, forward strand.
CCTTGTAACCTCTCTCTCTCTCTCTCTTTTGCCACACGCATATATATATTATATATATATATATATATATATATATATATATATATATATATATATATATATATATATGAACAAACTTCATATCTGACAAATCCAACTTTTAGTGTAAATTACATTCAGTTATCGCGAACCCTATCATATGACATACTGTTTAATTTTGTCTCCTGTTACTCCGAAAGTTAGAATGGGCATATAAAGATACTTAAAGAATACGGCAGGTTTAAATAAATGTTTCCCGAGAAGCTTAAAGAGATAAAAACCTAATTGAACTCAAGTACCTTTGAATACCTTCAGATTTGTTTATATAATTTGATCAGCGGAAGCAAAAGATTAAGGCATCATGCAGAACTTTCTACTTTTCTTACAGTGTTTGTCTCACTCAATCATTCATACGTCATTAGCATCATTGAGCGAATCTTTAGCTTGGCAGCAAACAGTAATAATAATAATAAGTCAGGAGGGCCAGAAACCGCACAGTGCTCAGGGCCATTGATGATGCCCATTGTTCTAACTCCCTTTATTATTATTATTATTAACAGCATCTTCAGGGTTCGAACCCCCTGATTTAAGTGTCTTTTCAGGGTAACGGCGTTTACTCACCGGTCTATGGACGCCTGCCAGCAAACATTAGGTTTATAAATTCAATAATACTCCTCAAGTTTTATATATATATATATATATAATTTAAATTAAATAATAAATAACTTGAGCTCAAGCGAGTGTAGACCCCTTCTAGGGTGGAGATTCCTAGGAGATTGAGTTTGAGTTTCCCTTAATTCCTGTAAAAGTGATCAGTTAGTTCAGTGGTTCGCAAACGTCGGGTACGTGAATGAGTTTCAGGGGTTCGCAGAAACCAAAGGGTATAAATTCACACAAAATTAGAATATACAAATTATTTTCGCTGAGGGGTCCTCAAATATAAGTCATATTCTTCCATGGGTCCACAAGTGAGAAAAAGGGTGCGGACCACTGAGTTAGTTAATATGAAGTTATTAAATTCAGTTAAGCGAGGTTAAGTTGAAATCAGTTTTGATAAGTCGGTTGGTCGATCCTTTTCTCTTCAAGCACTGTCTCCCGTTACCCTTTTGAAGGTCGATTTGGGCACCAGAGAGAGAGAAAATTATTTCCAAATGCCAATAATTCTTCAAAGCACATCGAAACGGCGAAAAAAGATTATTGAGCTACCATTGAATTTTGCTCTTTTTCGGTCCTACTTTACGTTCCTGTATAATGGAATGAAGTTTAGTATTGAACCCGATGTGGAATTGGATTCAATATCTTTTATTCATATATAATAAGTTAAAGTAATGATACTTATTGATTTGAGTCTGCTAAAATATTGTTGCTTACACGTAAAAATCCCCATTGTCTTATGGGCAGTGGCGACTCGTGGTATAAATGTATGGGGGTGCGATTTGATAAAATTTATAATTTTTCGAATTGTAGTACATAAACAATCACATGGTGCTTCCGTACGGTACTTATATGTCAAAACAAGCCATAAATTTGTATTAAAAAAATATTTTAATAAAATATAAAAATAATTGTTGAATAAATTTGACTATAATAAATTTGACTATAATAATGTACCACTGTACGACAACACAGACTCACAATAGGCTAGTGCGAATCCAACTGCCGCTCACAAGAGTACTGTACTTGTATTAACATATGCGGCTATGCCAGACGTACAATTCTAGTTAATTACAAATAAGTAATAATTTTAATAAAATACATATAAATGGCTTATATCATTATTACTGAAGTAACTATTAGTAAAAATAAAGTTATTATAAAAAAAATTCGCGATTGTACTTATATTTTCATTACAACAGTAAAATATAATTTATATTTACTTGAGCGAAAAATCTATCGCTCCATTTGGCTGCAATATTATTTTGTATTCAAACAGCGGTACGCTGTTTGAAGCTATGCTATAAGTTTAGAATATTATGTACTGTATGAAGGCTTACTCAAAATGCCTCATGAATCATGATATGCCACATGAATTTTTAAAATATATTTCAAGAATATTTATTTTAATATCTTAAAATTAATATATTTTTTATCTGTTAAATTAATATTTATCGTTTCAAGCAAGGGGGAGCGACCGCTCCATCGCTCCTATACGCCAGTCGCCACTGCTTATGGGTAAAGTTATAATGGCTTCATATTTTTATTTCCATAATAGTTATATAAATTAAAATAATAAGAATTTCAACAGCTGATAGAATTAGGATTATATGTTTGTATAAACAAATTATAACCATCGCGAAATTGCTCGCAAAAATGGCTTTTCTAGGACGAGTGGCTATAAAGAAACCATTCCTAGGTAAAAGCAATAAGGCCAATAGACTATTATATACTAATTAAATGCTACAGAGATTTGACTCATGAACAATGGAAATAAGTCTTTCGTACTGATGAGTCTAAACTTTGAAATCTTTGGGTCTAAGAAGGATAACGGCATAAGGATACTGCTTAAAACCAATTGTGAAGCATGAGGGATGAGTTCACTCGGAGTTGGGGGCTGCATTTCGGCACCCGGAGTCGGGGAGTTTGAGAGAATCGATGCAAAAATGGATACAGAAAGGTACACGCACATACCAGTAAATTATTCTATTCCTTCTGGAAGAACACTGACAGAACTCGAAGTTCATATTCCAGCATGATGATGATCCTAAACTAACGGCCAGTACAGTCAAACTGCACTTACTCGCAACGCGGAAAAGAAAATGGAGTACTGGACATTATGATTGGCCTCCATAGAGTCCCACCCTAAACATTAACAAAGCAGTATGAGCTAATTTGGACAGAAAAAATAAAAAGCATCCAAAATCTACACACGAACTTTAGAGTGTATTTCTTCATATTTGGAGTAATATTTCAAAAGATACTTTACAGATATTACATGAAAGTCTTTCACAACACATTCAAACTGTTTTGAAAGAAAAAGAAGCCACACGAAGTAATCTATGGCAATAACTTAATAATCCTATGTATTATTGTATAAGAAATGTATATTTTACTTTCATAGCGTTCTCTATCCTATAAATTCCGAAAACCTATGAACTGCACAGAAAATCCAATTGGCTCAAAACTTTTGTTGATACAGTAATATATTATTATTATTATTTTATATATATATATATATATATATGGAATAATTCATTATTATCATTATATACTGTATATATAGGGGGAATAATTCACAATCGTTTTTCATCTTGCTTGTGGGTTGTATTATATATATATATATAGTATATGAGATACCTTCAAAGAAATTCTCGGAGAGAGAATTGCCTTTATCAAAGCAGCACTATACATATTGTATACGACTTTAGGCACAATTTCCTTGGAAGTAGTTCTCTTACGCAACTACACCCTTTTGCAGCGACAATAGCGCTTATCAGAATCTAGATGGCCTTCTTTTGCAACCATCTTCAGTGCCTCCGTCGCAGCCCCTTTCACATCGTCAGCGCTCAAAACGTGCTTCCCTTTCATTAGAGCTTTCAATTGCATGGAGAAAGAGGTAGAAATCACATGGGGTTATGTTTGGTGAACTGGGAAATAGGGTAGTCACAAAAGAATGTTTCTGCGAAGTGCCTCTGCGAGGATTTGTGTGCAGGCGCATTGTTATGCAACAACAGTTTAAGCCCAAAGGTCAGGCTTTGATCTTCTGATTGCATCTTTCAGTCGACGAAGCATTTGTTCACTGTTCGTTCTTCTTGAATAAACTTATAATAAACAGTGCTTGGTAAAAAAATTTAAAAACTCACGCATGACCTTCACTGTGAATATGTCGACACGAATGTTTTCCGAATTCGGTGATGGATGTTATCGGTTTCATTCTGCTGTTTGTCGCTTCGTTTGAGAATTATACAGAAAACAACGTCTCATCATCAGTTAAGATTATCTTTAAAAATTCAAGCTTGTTATGTGTACAGTCAATGAGACCGTTACAAATTGTCTTTTGTTGTTTCCTATGGTCGGCAATCAAGTTGCTTGAGACTGTGCTCTTACACACGATGCATTTTCAAAATGTTGGTACAAATGACCTGACAACCTTTGACTAAGGTTCTCACGTTTTGGGCAATGGATTAAAAAGCTCAGACGTCTGTCCACGAGTGGATTACAAGATTACAAGATTAATGTGATCTCTTGTGTGAAAAGTTAACGGAGATTCTGTCCTTCTTTAAAACTCTTGTACCATTCGTATTGGCTGTGCTATAGCAATTTATCACGATATGTTTACTATAACATTTTTAATGTTACAGCCTGGAGACTGACAGTATGTCAGGGCTTGGAGAAGTTATCCATGGAGGCGAGTGAGGCAGTGACCTTGGGATGGATAGAAGGGTCACATACACATTATTTGATTTGTATCCTACTGCAGGAAGTGCTGGAGAAAGTGGGAGATCCTGCATTAAGGGGATGGGGCACAGCCAGGGGCGTCCGCAGGATTTTTCGCAAGGGGGGGCAAAACTAACTTGTTAGTTCTTAGTTCTTATTAGTTCTTTATTAGGTAGAAAAAGTCCATTTTTTATATGTTATATGATACTATGATTAACTATTATAATCGTGTAAGTTTCAGTGAAATTGACCAAAAGGTTTTCGAGAGAAAAAATAAATAAAACACTCAATATAATGATCTTTGCAAATAATTCCATTACTATATCTTTCAGTATAGTTTATTTAACACTTTCTAAGTTCAACGACACGGCACTTCGGTAAAGTAAAGGTAAGGTAAACGACATTTCCTTGAATGTGGAAACACTGACTGAGCTGCAGTAGAATTATAGAAGTCGTTGCGTGGGCAAACACAAATTTCCAAGGGAGGGCAACTGCCCCCTCTTCCCCCCCCCCTCCGGACGCCCATGGGCACAGCCATTGCCGGCCATGAGGGTCGGAAAGGTGAGCGAATGAACATTGATCCAACTAACTGTGCTTGCAATAAGACACGGGGTGTGTGAAGCCGATGGCAGAACAGTAGGAAATGCTCCACAGTTGCTCACTTAATGACATGAAGAAAGAAACACAAACTAAGAAATGTAACAACTGGTATAGACAACATGATACAATAGTAAGGCTAACACAACCATGTTTCGTGATAATCACCCGATCCCACGCATGCGCACTCCCACTACATGTATTTAAATGTTCATATTCGTATTTTTGTTGTGGTTTTTAAGCTTTATTAACAACAACAAACAAAAGAATTAACGTGCAAAATGTCAAATTTCAATAGCCTTCCATCATTATCTAGACCAGTGGTTCCCAAACCTTTTTGACTGACGGCACCCTCAATTCATTCGTTATGTTTTCCCAGCACCCTTCCTCTCGTAATGGACCGTTCTATCAAACAGAATATTTTTCAACGAGAAGAATTTTGAATAGATACGCTAACGATTCAAATTTATTTTAATTAAACATTGAAACATGAATTGCTAATTTCTTATTGCAAAATTTAGAGTATAGAATCATATATACAGTGTATATATATATATATATATATATATATATATATATATATATATATATATATATACAGGGTGGGCGGAAAGTAGCTCCCTATTTTGGATTGGTAAAAAAATACGTATATTATCCATTTATTTCAGAAGAAATAATAAGAAAAGGTAGGCATACATGGTAGGTTTTCTCTAAAATTCAATGTGGGCTCCAACTCTTTCCACCAGCTTCTGGAGCCGCCCAGGAATGGCGTCCACTGACTTTAGCAGGAACTCCGGCGGGATGGAGGACATGACTTCCCGAATTCGGTCCTCCAGTCTTCCAATGTCCTCGGTTTGGTGCGGTAGACTTCTTCCTTTACCCACCCCCAAAGAAAGAAGTCGCACGGTGTCAAGTCGGGGCTCCTGGCTGGCCATTGATGTGGACCACGACGACCTATCCAACGCCCAGGGAAGTGGGCATCCAGCCACTCACGGACAACAAGAGCGAAGTGCGGAGGGGCGCCATCTTGCATAAATATCAGACCGTGCGACTTCTTTCTTTGGGGGTGGGTAAAGGAAGAAGTCTACCGCACCAAACCGAGGACATTGGAAGAACTGGAGGACCGAATTCGGGAAGTCATGTCCTCCATCCCGCCGGAGTTCCTGCTAAAGTCAGTGGACGCCATTCCTGGGCGGCTCCAGAAGCTGGTGGAAAGAGTTGGAGCCCACATTGAATTTTAGAGAAAACCTACCATGTATGCCTACCTTTTCATATTATTTCTTCTGAAATAAATGGATAATATACGTATTTTTTTACCAATCCAAAATAGGGAGCTACTTTCCGCCCACCCTGTATATATATATATATATATATATATATATATATATATATATATATATATAAATTAAAATCACTGGCCATAAGGAAGTCAACATATACTTTTACCAATGTCCCTTACGTGTACCGTACAAATTTTAAACGGGTGTGACGTCAACCCCTGCTTCTCACAAATCCACCCAAGTCAGCCATCTTGTCACCGACAAGAAAAAGAGAGTGTAAGACTAATAACGTCTGAATGAGGCAATGTGGATTATCGTTCAATTAGAGCAATAAAAGAAATTTAGTTTTTGAGTGGAATACATTGAAAAACTAAACTTGACGCCAAAAGGCTTGAAAAAAACGCTATCCACAATTAACAACAAGAAAGCGCCAGATTTTGAGACTTTGCCGCTAAATTGGCACCACTGCTCGCTGCGGCAAGCCAACCTTTTCTTGCGGTACTCACGCACCTCTTGGATACATCTACGGCATCCAGTTTGAGAACCAGTGTTATAGACAGTTGTAATCTTTCGAAATTGGCGCAAAACCCTTCATATTCTTGGATGGTTATAAGGTTTGCTTCATACTTAATTCTTTGTTTAAAGGATTCTAAATCCGCATGTTTAGTTCCATAGACGTTAGTATTAATCCTTTCCCAAAGGTGGAACTCTAATGGTATAAAATCGGTTGAACGGAAAGCCCGTACAAGATCAAAGAAGGTCTGAAGACTTACGAGTATAATGAGGTGGGGTAACACTACTATCCTGCTGAAAGATCAAGTTATCGAAAAGGATTTGATCGACAATTGCAACGAAAAAAATCTGAAGTATATTCAGATATGAGCTACTGGTGATAGAAAAGTCATAAAGAAAAAAAAATCCCCGTGTTCTTACACGGCTGTGACATCTCACACTGTGCAACGTGCTAACAGCATCATTCGATCAAATCGGCGCGTCACATGCAAGGAGCTATCACTGGAGCTAGGAATTAGTGAAGGAAGTGTGAATACGATAAATCAGCAACTGGGATACTCAAAAGTGTGCTCACGGTTTGTTCCTCGCGAACTGACTGAAGATCACAAAGCCCAAAGAAAAGAAATTGCTTCTGAGTCGTTGGTTCGATACGAGACAAAAGGGGATGACTTCCTTTCACGAATTGTGACTGAGGATGAGACCTGGGTACACCAATTTGAACCTGACACAAAACGCCAATCCATGGAGTGGCATCACGCAGACTCCCCACACAAGAAAAAGTTCAAAATGGCTCTCTCTGCAGGAAAGGTTATGGCCACCATCTTCTGGGACATGAAAGGGGTGATTCTGGTGGACATTATGAAGAAAGGACAAACAATCAACTCAGAGGCATATATTGCTACCCTACAGAGACTCCATAGACGTATAAAGCGAGTTCGACCGGAGAGAGAAATGAAAGCCGTCCTTCTTTTGCACGATAACGCAAGACCACAACAGTTTGCGAACAAGAGAGGCCATCACAAAAATGCGCTTGACTGTGTTACCCCACCCTCCATACAGCCCGGATCTAGCACCTTCAGACTTCCATTTGTTTGGGCCAATGGCGGATGCTATTCGTGGAAGAAAGTTTCAGAGTGACTATGAGGTTGTTGAGGAGGTTAAGCGGTGGCTCCAGCGGAACCCAGCGGACTTTTACCATCAAGGAATGAAGGCCCTTGTTTCGAGGTGGAGAAAAGCCGTAGAAAAGGATGGAGACTATATGGAAAAATAAAAACTTGTAAAGAAAGGTATGTAACTACTTGTGTACAAAATTTCTAGAACTTACAAGGAAACTTAGAAAGAAAAAAAAAGGTGGGTGCAAAATATATTGAGTGGCCCTCGTACATATGGAAAATACTTGAGTGCTTTGTCCCTAACCTTAGAAATGAAATAGAAACACTGGAATGAGAGAAGAAGCAGATTTTGTATTGTCCCGGCTGCGATGGGACAAGGGGCCATGAAAACGAGGATGGAAAATGCCCTCAGAATACGAGACCCAAAGCTTTTTAATGCCCTACCAAAAGAAGTGAGGAACCTCCAGTACACCGACCTGAATAACTTGAAGAACCAGCTGGAGAGATTCCTATGCAAAATCCCTGACCCCACGATGGCAGGAGGAGATCGGACAGCAATTCCCTCCTTCACCAAATCCCGCAAATGAGGCGGGATACTGTAGAGTGGTACAACCGCAGATAGATCCTGAACCGTCGTTCAAACTCACATAAAGTATGACAGACTTCTATATAACTTTTACCTGAAGAAAAAGAAACAAATTTTAGTATAAAAATAACGATTTTATATTCGCTCATGGATACAAAATAGTCAAATATGTTCATGGTAAAACTTTGGAGGCATCTTAAATTTGAATATTAAGCCTCACCTACACTTTCCAAAATATGCTTGAAACCATAATATAAAATGCTGCATGCATCCTGTGTTTACGTATCTATCTATCTATCTATCTATAAGTAGACAGGCGCTATATATATATATATATATATACCAGGTGTCCCAAACAAATGTTCCTATTTGTAAATAACTGTTCTAAGCTACAAAAAGGATTCTAGACACGAAGTCCAAAGTCAAACGCAATAGATATGTAAATCGTAAGAGTTTATTAACCTTAATGAAACAATATGTTCACTCCATTTTTTTTAACACAATGTTTAACATAATTTTTGGAAATAGTTCAGGTGGGATGTTGTTGGTCTTTAGGTCTTCAAGTCTTTTTAGCTTGATAGAATAAATCTTCTCTTTTATGTAAACCCCACAAAAGAAAGTCAGGGGATGTGGGATCAGGTGAGTATGGGGACCATTCCACTGTCTCATGAAAAGAGATTAGTCGCCCAGAAAAATGTTTCCTCAAAAAGTTGCGAGTTTCACAAGCAGTGTGTGGAGGTGCTCCATCCTGCTGAAACCACTATGAATCCTGGGTAATGCAATTATTTATTTTACGGGACAAACTAATTATTAGTTGTGATAAGTAGAAATCTTGTAGCATCTGACGATATGAATTTTGAACTATCGTTACTGCTTTTCCAGTTTCATTCTCAAAGAAGTAGGGACCTACTACACCATACCACACAACAGCGACCCAAATGTTGAGTTTAGTAGCACTACGTACAAGCTCTATTGGAGCGTCAGCTTGACTTCTCCAGTAACGAAAATTTTGCTTATTGATCTCCCTAGACAGATAACACTCTTCAGTGAAGTTGATGTGTTTCAAAAACTCAGGATCTTCTTCTACAGTAGCTTTGCTGACATCCATGTTGCGAATTCCATTTGTTTTTGTTTTTGAACATTAGTCAGTGAAGTTTGTGAATGAATTTTGTAAGGAAAAAGATTTAATTCGGTATAAAGAATACAATGCACAGGGTTTCATGAAATACCTACCTCTGCTGACAAACGTTGAATTTACTTATGCAGACTGCGCAATAATTTCATGAATCATATTGCACAGCTGCATAGTTCTTGTGGATCATCGCTAATTATTATCCTTACGTTCATCTTGTATTTTCTTTTGTTTGAAATTTTCTAACAGTTCGTGATATTGGCTTTGTATTGGGTGGATCTCTGCAGAAGTTACTCTGCACTTGCGTCACAGAATTCGTCACATGAAACCACTTAACGGCCTTGATTTTCTGTTCCAGCTCCAAACGCGGCATCACTGAGTGTTCAGCCATTAGAAATGTATAGATGTATGCGGAATAAAAACCCCACTCTGTTACCTCTCTGAAGAAGAAATCCCAATAATAATAAAATATACATCCATTATAAAATAACGGACAAATAAAAATAGGGGCATTTTTTTGGGACACCCTTTATATGAGGATCGGAATACCAGGCTCAAAACTTTTTAATGTATTGCCTTAAGAGTTTAGGAATACCAACCTGAATAATATCAAGAACCAGCTGGACAGGTTATTGAGCAAAAGTCACTGACCAGCCATGCAAATGAGGGAGGATGCTGCAGAGGGGTCAACCTGCAGGTCGCTCCTGAACCATCGTTCAAAACCCTCGTAACGTGTGTGTGTATATATATATATATATATATATATATATATATATATACTTTTCATTCATTCATTTATACTATTCTTATACTTCTCAAGATAGAAATTTTATACTTATAGGCTTACCTATGCCTCTTCAAAGAGAAATTCCGTACTTATACCTATGCTTATATCTATTATGCATCAATTATAAATAAAACAATGAACATATTGGTAATACATAAAGTTTTATAGAGCTCTGCATCATTCTCATTCTCTATTGATTTCCTTTTGAGAAGCAAAATGGAACGTGGAAGATCATATAGAAAGAACAGCCCTATTTTTATGTTTTTTTTTTTATTATTTGCAAAAAAAGAATACTTGCGGTTGTTAGGTTATTTAGAGTCACACTAATGGGAGACTATGAATAATCAGACATGTAGGAATACTAAAATTGTTTGGAGAAAATACAGTAGTGGCCAAAATTTTGGGATAGAAAGTTTTAATGAATTAATTTTTATTGCTGGTTTAATATTCAGTGGGTCCTCCACTGTCATTAGTGATTGTTTTGATCCTGTTGGGCATGGCCATGATTTTAAGTTTTGGCACAATATCAGGTCCATTTACAGGAGAACAAAGATCTTTGTCAGATCCTGGCTTCTTTTCAGACTTTCACCTTCAGAAATTTCCATAGGTTCTCATTCGTATTGAGGTCAGGAGAGTTACCAGGCTATCCAAAGTTAAAGTATATTTTTCCTAAACTATTTTCTCAAAATTTTAGCTGTTTGCCAAGTGTGCTACGCTAATGGAACCATGCATATTCACCCTCCTGCATTGTTCTCAGAACGTGTTGTTCGACGATCTTTAAAAATAAACACTGGAATTCACGCTGGTATCGTTTGAACAAAAACGGAGCTACCTTATACCCTGCCAGAAAATCCCCAAACCATGACGTTTGGAAGGTGTTTATGGTGACAATACAATGTTTGGTTGAAGTCGTTGATTGGGTGGATGCCTGACGTACGTACGTATGATCCTAATAATTACATGATCTGGTTCTCGTCGTTAAACAAAACCTTGAACAATTGTTCAGCAGTCCAATCAGTTGTTTATTCGTTAGTCTTGTAAATTTTTTCATTCTGAATGCTCCGTTAAATGGTTCTTATATGGACTATAGTAGAGAGCTTCTTCCGCATCCTGCACTGGTGATGAAAGCGTTGGCCTTTGCTTTCCTTCTGATTCTTGATCTTGTTTTTGACTTGGACTTCCATACTTGAAAATTCTCTTGTGAGCTTGTATACTGCTGACTGAGATATTTAAAGAGTGAACGCTACCCACCTTTGACCGTGACCTTCTTTTATAAATATGAAAACCATCGCGGTATCAAAAGATATGATTATTTATGCAAACTGTGATTGCTTTTATCTCCCTAATAAGTTTAATTATTTGATTCAAATATCGCTATTTTTTTAAAAATATACATAAATTAATAATTAAATAAAAATAAAACAGATAACTTTCGGAACTCATTTCTCCAGAGTATGTGAGTGAATGTGCCATAAGGGTCACCTCAACTCCAGCGTTAGCAAGGTGAGTGGTCGGCCCAACCCAACCCAGACGCCAGAACCAGAGCCTCACTGCCCAGAGTCCAACGCAGAAACCCCCCCTCTACGGGAAGCTCTAAAATCTAAATAAAAATAATAGCTAATATTATTAAAATCCTAGCTAAGGTTTTCAGTGGAATTGTATATGGAATTAAGTATATAAATTATAAGCTTTATATTTTATATAATTATTTAGTATCTGTCCAAGAAATGTAGAATAATGCCCAAATTCAACCTTTCTTAAATCAGCTTCCAGCGCTTCACTCTTGGTTTTCATCACTATCAGGATGATATCACTAAAATCTATTTTTGCAACGAATTAACTTTTTTTTTCACTTATTTCACGATATGTTCCGATTTATGAGGCAAAATTCATTTTATAATAAGTATCTTTTTTTTTTTAGTTTTAAGTATATTCAATGGCAAAATTGTGATACGAAAGGTCTATATTCCAGAAATTTGTGAATGATTCTAAACATTTTGCAGCAGTTTCTTAGAGTTTGTATAAAAATGACAGAAAACGGGAAACAATTCTGTGTATTAGTAAACAAAAAAAGCAGTTTCCATTAAAATTCAACTGTTGGGACACACACACACTATATATATATATATATATATATATAATTTAAACTGGGCTATTATAAATATTATGGTTAATTCCTACTATCTACATTTAATATCAGGCACGAACAGCTCCCATCAAATTACACACCTAGCTTCGACGCTGAAAAACTAGTAAGAATGCTGTTATTTTCAAAATCTGGTGAATCCAACAAAGTGTATTGAAAAATTGCCAATTGCCATAAAATGTTTCCTTTATCTTTTTTAATTAAAAGAGATTGTGAAGTTCTTCTCAGGAATGACCTCCTCAAGGTTAGTTTGCATTATGTGCATCTCATATAATCCAAAAATGTAGGAAAAAATAAAAAGCTATATTCTCAAGACTTTAACTTGGAAACACGACAGTCTTCCTTTTCTACAACCACTCAAACAACAGTGGAAAGTAGGAAAAGAAGAATGTATCGTGTTCCCAAACACGACTGGTGTAGTGGTGCAAATCTTCGAAAGAAGACTAGACGCCTGCTCAAAACACCAGATAAGCCGGGAGTACCTGGCTATGTGAAGTGGAGAGCGCAAGAAACCAACTCTGCTTCACCAGGCCAACTCGAGAGGAGTGGCAACAATCCTTATGACTTCCATAAAATGAGGAATCATCGCACGGAACACTTGAAAGTTTGAAAGGAATATATATATATATATATATATATATGTATATAGTTATTTTCGTGCCTATTTTTTTATTCGGGTAACATTTTATAGCTTTAATCCTTGAACTGAACATACAGGCCTGTTCAAATACACGTTCAGTTGTTACTCTTTTACCATAAAAAGTTAATATATTCTGAACACCTTTCAAGTGGAAATTTGTCTTCTTTACAGCAGTCTTTATAGTTCTCAAATACCTACTTCCCAACTTGTGTAAAGACTTTCTGCATCACATCAACACTTACATAAATCACACTACGTCTGTCCGATCTTATAATTTGTCTCGAACGCAACTAATCATACCACTGTTACGTCTAAATACTATCGCTGATTTAAATCATGATAATGATAATCAGCACAAGATTCTTCAACGAACAGTCCATTAATTTTGTTACTTCTGCTGTTGCTTCACATCGGTTCGAGATAGGTTGCTGGTATGACCTCCTGTGCTTGTTTCAACTCGTGAGCGTATATCAGCCGTGATTTATCCAGTGTAGGGGGTGATATGCCCAACTGCTGGTGACTCACCGGCGCGTCAGCGTTGGTTGGAACGCGTAGGAACCCCTTGCCGCTATCCACCAACTCGGCGTTTTTGCACCAATACTACTAATCTATCACCTTCAGATTTCTTTCTTTTGGGATAATGTTTACTGCAATAATCCTCAAACCGAAGAAAACAACTGCACCACAACACAAACAACATTCGAATAATTCTTGTAGTTGGATGTATTGCACCATAAACTTTTACAACATGCAGCGCCGAGTTCAAGAGTGTCAACAAAACAACAAGGATCAGTGCCAGCACCATGCTGTGGGTTAGACATGGTTATAAGTCAGTTTATAAAAATTTTCACTATGATAGGTTCATCCTGTATGCCTTACATGTTTAATGGGCTTGGTCGAATTAAAAATGCTCTTTCCTTCCTTCTCTCTCTCTCTACACACACACACACACACATATATATATATATATATATATATATATATCGAACGGAGATGTATGATTGAGATGTATGCAGAAAATATACATGAAATTTATAGAATGATGCAGGCAATAAATTTCAATCTTCCTCACTGACATCATGCTTATGTTTACAAAATGGAATGACAAATGCAAACTATTTTTTTGGCTTGCCAAAACTCGTGCTTGCCCTTGATAAGAATAAAAAGGAAGAGAAATATATACACTTCTCTTCCTTTATATATATATATATATATATATATATATATATGTGTGTGTGTGTGTGTGTGTAAAGTATGTTATGAATTCTAATTCTGTTTTACGTCAAGAAATAAAAATGAACTTTTTCGAGGACTTTCGCTTTCAGCGATTATAAATTATGAAGCAAATATACGGTTTTGGAAAAAAGTTCGCCCAGAAAAATAAAACTTACACAAAGCATACAAATCACTAATTGATAAAATAGTCTGGTTTGCTTTCGATATTTTATTCTCTTTTTGGTGACTAATAAAGTTTGAAAAACAACACCCAGTCATTACTAATTAGGAAATTTTATTGTTTTTAGAAATTTTGTTTGTCGGCGAACTTTTTTCCGAAATTCTACAATGAAACAGTAAATGCATTTATAATAAACAGATTCAAATTATGTATAATACGACACCATACCATATCCAATATATATATATAAAATGATACGTGTTCAAAGTTGGTTAAAACTTTAAGTCCATTTTTACGTTATTTTTTGGGCACTGCCCTCATTCATCAGTTGTATGCGCCCGTTTTTTCCCTTCATGTTCTCTAGAGTCTTCTAAACCGCTTTTAAATGAGTTTTGTACACAAGAAGTGCCTGATATTTGGCACCGCCGCTATTCTGGCGGTTATTTTAGGCAATGAAAAGTACTTCTGAAGTTGGCGTGGCACTCTCTTCGTTACGGGTGCCTAGAATGATGTATAAACTGAGATTCAGATCGAGCGATGCGTTCTTAAATCTTTTTTTTTTTTGCTTTTCGTTTTGCAAAACAACAGAATTGTTCACAATTATTTACCTCCCCGACTATTTTATGTGTACACAAGCGCGTTGATAACAGTGTGTCCATAAATTATCTTTACAAATTCAAATGAAGTTCAATTAAAATTGTAAAGTTAATTTGTAGACACCCTACACACACACACACACACACACACACACACACACACACACACTTACAAGAGTTCAAATTCCTCATTTTCTTTGGTGGTCGTTGAAGCTACATAACTCTTACATGTGATGTTTTTGGTTTTTTCAAGTTTTCAATCACTTATGCTTGCATTAAGGTTGGGAGGAGTTCCTTAAAAAAATTTAGAGAATGTACTCTTTTATCGTCTATAACGATTATTTTTTTAATGAAAAAAAACTAAATCAAATTACTACTACTTCATACTACCTCAAGATTTTACAGACCCAGTTTTTTTTATTGTATTTTACTTAAGGTTAGGTTAGGTTAGGTTAGTTAGGTTCGAACCTAAACTAACCTAAACTGAATTGAACCCCAAAAACATCTATAACAAAGTAGTTATTATTTTGCGTGTAGGAGTAAAATGATACAAAAGATAGCACACACACACACACACATACATATATATATATATACACACACACACACACACACACTTCATCTTCATTTAGTTCCTCTTCACTTTTATATATGTTATTACGCGCAACATTTGCAATAACTTCTTTAATGAAGAGTAAATCTCTGCATTACAAAAAAAAAACATTTAAAAACTTGACAACTTATACAAAATGCGCGATTAATTACAGTCTCCCATCTAAAAAGAGTTTCAAACATAACATTTTTGAAATAAAGAAAACGGGGTATGTGCGCATATCTTTCTCTACGTCATTTATTATATATATATATATATATATATATATATATATATATATATATATGTGTGTGTGTCAGCACTCAAGATTTTCCATATAAATCTCCATTATTTTCCCGGATAAAGAAATATTTAATTCCCATTTATTGAGGAAGAAATGTCGAAAAGTATTTAGCCATGTTGCTAAAAGACATTTTGACGACATTCCTTGATTCCTTGAAGCCAAACTGAGCCACTTCGTTAAAGTTTTAACATTTCTTTTAACATTTTTTTTTGTTGGTTGCTTTTTTTTCAACGATTTTTGAAGATAAACAGCATTGTTGGAAAGTCAAAGAAAATTAATTAATGGAGAAAAAATAGGGATAGCTTTTAAATTAATTTATTAGACTTTGGAGGGAACGTACTGTTCGTTTAGGCCTAACTTCACACACACACACACACACCACACACACACACACACATGATAATGATAAGCTATTAGCAGGATATATATCCCGTAAAATAGCACCAGTATTCTCGAAGGTAATAAATGGTAAGAGAAATCAAACAATACAAATAATAATAAATTTAAAAAATAAAAAAAATTATGACTAAAAGAGAAGTAAAAATAAGACACGTAATAAACAAGTAATAATAAAAACTACCTATTACTAATACTAAAAATAATGATAATGACGCTAATAATATTGATTGGCAGGAGACAAATACCCTCCCCCTCCTCACCACCTCAAAAATGGGGTACAGTATCCATGAAAGTCAACGCGATACAACTACTTAAACAATAAATTTAAAAACAAAACAAAAAAAGGACAACGATAATAAAGAAATAGCAATAATACACGTAAGAAGATGAGAAATAATAAAATTAGTAATAACAGCTTCATAAAAATAAAAAGTACATATAACGGGATTATGTTAAGGATGCAGGAGTTAAGTGAAGCTGTAGACAAATACTTTCATGATAAGAGGTCCACGATGTAGAAGACCTAAAGCATTTAACAGCACAGGAGGAAGCAAGGATCTTTGTCTAACTCCGCATGAGGAACCAAAATATTCGGACAATACATTGCCCCATTTTGCAGTGAAAGTCCAAGCTCTATTTGCAGTACTTTTATCAATTCAGCAAGTGTTCGAAATGCACTCCGTGAACCTTCAGTATGTTCAATATATGTCGGTTCAATATATGTTATTTCTCTTACATAAACATTAAATGTGTTGTTCAAGCGGGTGCAGACATGTATTGCACATTCACGGCCGCACACCTTTTACGAACTCAAAAATCAAAATTAATATTCGAAGAGTGTGTCAATGTCTCTACTAGAATGTTACCCAATGTCGGGAGCATTTCGTGTAAAAGAATTAATTTACGTGTCAACTGCTTTGCTGACTGCAGTTTGAACATTCACTGAATTAATAACAATTTCACATGGGACGAGATATCTCTCTCTCTCTCTCTCTCTCCTCTCTCTCTCCTCTCTCTTATATATATATATATATATGATACATATGATATAGTGCCGCTTATAAGTATTCGTACAGAGAAATATTTCAATTATATTCGTCCTTATCTTTTGTACCATGCATAAGAGTTATGAAAAGTTTACCATTCGTTTGGAAAACTTTAAACAATAAAAAATTAGTTTAACTCCAACATGTAATGTAAAAACATTAAAGAATTTGAGGAAAATTAAGAAAAGTAAATATGCAAAAGTTTTCGTACATTTATTTCTAAAATTATTTAATACTTTGTGTATCCACCTTAGGCTTGAAGAATTTAAAATTTATCAGTAGTTGGCTGTTTATTGATTAGAGACTTGGCAATTCTGAATTCTAGAATTTTCTCTGTGAATCTTCATGGAAGACGGTTGACTGTACAAATCATTAGTAAGTAATGGGTCGTGGTGGTAAAGAGCTGTCTGCAGCTCTTAAGAGATCCGTTATTGCTGCACACGAGTCTGGAAAGAGTTATAGAAAGATAGGAGAACAACTTCGAATTCCGTTTACGACGGTTGCTGCAATTATAAAGAAATGGAAGGGCTTTGGAACAATCAAAACTCTACCAAGGTGTGGACGACCTTGTAAGATTTCATAACCTACAGCTAGACGGATTGAAAGAATGGCTGCTACGAATCCACGAGTGACCAGCTGATATTTGCCAAACATTAAGACTAAGATCGATGTCCATCCTTCTACTGCGCATCGTACATTGAGAAAGAATAGTCTGCATGGAAGAGTTGCACGAAGAAAACCTCTACTACGAAAAGCGCACAAAGAAGTTCGTTTAACCTATGCCAAAGATTATCAAAAAGATAGATTTGCATTTTGGAAGAAAGTTCATTGGACAAACGAGACCAAAATTTAATTATTCGGAAACAACGCGCAACAGTATGTATGTTTGGCGAAAAGCAAATACTGCATTCGAAGAAAAAAATATCCTTCCTACGGTTAAACATGGTAGTGGTAGTTTGCTTCTGGCCCAAGAAAGCTTGTCATGGAATCTTGAATTCGAAGAAATATCAGGAAATTTTAGAAGAAAATGTATTGCCTTCAGTTCGGGTGTTGCGAATGGGTCGCGGGTGGGTACTGCAACGAGCTAATAACAAAAAAATAAAAGTAAGAGCACCATGAAATGGCTTCATCAAAAGAAGTTGAAGCTTCTTGAGTGGACCAATCAAAGCCCAGATCTTGATTTAATGTCGAATTTGTGGTTTGATTTGAAAAAAGGTGTCCGCGAGAGAATTCCTCCGAATCTGAATGAATTGCAACAATGTTCTTCAGAAGAATGATTAAAATTTCTATTGAAAGATATCGAAACCATGTAGAAAAGTACCCAAAACGAATCATTGAAGTCATTTAAGCAAAAGGTGGACACACAAAGTATGAAATAATTTTGTAAATAAATGTATGAAAACTTTTGCACTTTTACTTTTCTTATTTTCCTCAAATTCTTTGATGTTTTACATTATATATATATATATATATAGATATATATATATATATATATATATATTATGCTGGGAGGAGGAGCAAGAGCGAATGCCCACAAAACACCCCTCCACATAGAAAGAGAAGAAGAGAGCCAGAAAAGAAAGTTACTCTTAATTTTTTTTTAAATTTTGAAAAGATTGTGTAGTGTGTAAGATGCATTTATGTTTAGTGAGGAAGAGAGGGAGAAGTGTGTGTTTGAGAGCATGCTGGACTGCTCACAAAGTAGATGAGACACGGAAAAAGATCAGCAAAGGAGGACAGTGACAGGAGAAACGGTAGTTCGAGCACTCCGTGTCTCCTGCCTAACATCTTCACCAGGAGTACTTCCCTGGTCGATTGGTGTCTTCAATCTCCTCCTTGGAATGTTGGAATTGAACTAATTTTTTTTTTATTTGTTAAATTTTTGCAAACTCACGATAAACTCACGATAAACTATCCCATGCATGGTACCAAAGATAGGGACGAATATGAAATATTTCTCTGTACGAATACTTATGAGCGCCATTGTATGTGTATATATACACACTGTATATTTGATGAACTTCACAATTAAACACATGAAATGAATGAATAATGCAAACCCACGAGGAAAAGGAAAAATGATTCCAAGGCCTTTCGTGTATTCAGAAATACACCTCGTCAGGGTGTACTTCCCTTGTGGGTATGCATTAGTGGTGCACCGTTAATCGGTATCGGCACCTGGCATGCCGATATTAGGAAAATACCTTGCATGGCCGATTAATCGGCATGAAAGATGCCGATACCGATTAATCGGTGCACACTAGTATGCATCATACTATATATATATATATATATATATATATATATATATATATATAGAGAGAGAGAGAGAGAGAGAGAGAGACCAGAAGAGAGAGAGAGAGATGGGGAAGATACATAAAGAAATGTATCTTAGATACAAAATACAAGATACTTTTTAGAGAAACTGGTAACATACAGAGATAGAAGATACATATCTAAGATGTTTTTTCTTCATACAAGATACTTCTGTAATCAGTTTAAGTTTGGAGACAATATAAAAATAAGGAAAAAGAACTTTTAAATCGTTTAAGTCATTGTATTTTAAATAACATGCCTAAAATTAGTTTCGGCATGTCAACAAAAGTTTTTTTTAATAACTTATTCTTCACTGATTTAATTTTGAAATCATCGGCCACTTTCGCTGTTTTTGCGTTGGAGCTATTGAAGAATAGGGACCCCAGCCTTCTTTAGTTAGCTTTATAAGGCTAACTAACGAAAATATCATGACTTAACCTAACCAGTCGTCAAGGGCGTACAGTTAACCTAACGATTGATTAGGTTAGGTCGTGATATTTCGTTAGTTAGCCTTATAAGCCTAACTAAAGAAGGCTGGGGTCCCTATTCTTCAATAGCTCCTTTGCGTTTATGGTATCGTAAATGTTCCATTTACTAAGACACTGGACTGTTTTGTGATGGAAGTTGCTTCATTCTAAATGTCTTTGTGATTTTCTCTAAATCTTATGACGTATTCAAATAAGTAAATATGGTCCAAAACTTCTAAAAGAGAAAAACTTATTCGAAGCCGCGCCACTGCGTCATTTTCAGACACTCGCTATTTATTGTTAATTTCAGCGCGTAACCAGATTGTTCAATTTGGAGGGGCAAGAAAATTATTGTTTAGCGAGGGGGGTGCAATACTGACCTTGTAAAGTTGTAATATGAATATTGTAAATGTAATAAATGTAACGAACTTATCGTAAGTGTAATAAATGTAACGAACTTATGTAAGTGTAATAAATGTAACGAAAATTATTGTAAGTGTAATAAATGTAACGAACTTATTG